>CABFOW010002413.1:26614-38091 GCA_902141385.1 Timema californicum
ACTTGAAGTTTGGATGATACATTCTTAACTCCTAACTTGTAGTTTACGTGATACAGTCTTAACTCCTGACTTGAAGTTTGGATGATACATTCTTAACTCCTAACTTGTAGTTTACGTGATACAGTCTCAACTCCTGACTTGAAGTTTACGTGATGCATTCTGTCGTACGATAGACTACTTTAGTAATTTGTTCCTGTCTCGTGGATCCATCTCCCCGAACTGTATTTCTACGTTGATCCAATGAATTAGCCGACGTGACGAGAGTGCGCTGTGATCCAACGGCCCTGATGGTGTCCAGCAGGATTCTGTATTTCTTCCAAGCGGCCCAGCGAATATATACTATGAGAACCCCACGTGATGGGGTGAAGAGAAGGGGAAAAGATCCTTTTTATTCTGGAACATTGACTCGCGTCGGCCAACATCGTTCACGGCGCTTTCAGTTGATTGTAGTTCGTTGTCCGGCGCGGAGCTCTTGCCTGAGGTCACGCCCAGCCAGTTCCCTCGATGTTGTTGTTTTCAGCGGGGCATCAGACTCGACGGAAGAGTTGGTGAAGTAGGTATGTAAACAAACACACAAATGTTATGGGCGTAGCATTCAACACTATTATCTCATTTGTTAACTCTTGACGACTTGTTTGTAACACAAAAAATATTCGTGTTTTATATTTGAACGGGGCTAAGCCAGATTAGCCCGTTACAGTTTGGTAAGGAACATGTTTTACGAGCTCCCGATAAGTGGGGTGAGCTCGGCCAGCATAATGACAGAGATGAGGTGTCAAATAATGGACCTGATAGACCAATAGACTGAATGATGAGGGGGTTGTTTTAAACAATATGAAATTATTGCTCCGTTGATTTTAGACAGGACCCCCTTCCCTTCTCTGTAGTGTAAGCTTGGAAGATTAAAACATGAAACTAAAGGGACTACTGAACCTATATATTCTCAAGGGGAAAAATTGGATATCTACAATTAAACATATACCGGCTAAAACAAAGCGTGCAAGACTGGACGTGACTGGACTGGGCGTCTTTGGGTAAAATAAAGCAACTCCTGGAAGGTGTTCAGTTGTGTACGCACATTCTTTCAATGACAACAGAAGCAAAGGGGAAGAGGTAAATGCAAATATACGAGAATCTGATTTTTCGGACATCTTGGAGCAACCAGGCCCATCGGTAAGGGGGACGCGGGATAGTGGACAGCCGATTGCATGGAGAGATGAGGCAGAGGCCATCAGTCGTGGAATTGGAACGTAAACAGTGGTACTCATTTTGGAAAAAAGGAAGTTGATCAAACCCACTAGGAGGCAGGATCAGGGAGTTTGACCTTGAAAGTGACGACCAAGGAGAAGAGTCAGCTTCTGTTTATTCTCAATCTAGTTCGTAGCTGTAAAGTTCATTTTAAGGACCATATAAGGATCAAACGATTGATTGTATCGAAAGGGTCACATAGCTCAACTATATTTACCAGCTTACCAACAAGGAGGGGAGGAAAGCCTTGCCAGAACTATTCCCAAGGAGAGGGCTTAGCTGGGTACAGAAAAATACAACCCCCTGGAAAACCTTGGAAGATTTTATAGTTTTTAGACTGAACTGTTTCCCTTCTAATTACAAAGTGATGTTAGAAGACGAGATCAGGGGCGACAGCAGGGACCACGAGAATTGGTATCCGAGTAACTGATGGGCATAGAGACCCTACTGCGACGGCACCGAGGATACTAATTGCTTCGAAACATAGACAGAATCTACACCAACCTAAGACAGGACATCAAACAATATTGAACGGTCGCAGATTAACTCCATAAAATCATTTCTGGAGGGGGTACACGCTTTGAACTCACGGAAAAATACATTTCCAAGCACAATTAAATACACAAGAAACAGCCATAGATAAGGAGAAACAGTCCTTTCCCAAAAGCGAAATATGGTGTGATTGGAGGACACACGTTTATCTGCATTCAAAAAGACAAAGGGGCAAAGTGTTCATTAGGGATGAAGGAAGGTAGCCAAATATGTGGGGTGAGGGTCAGTATAGGAAAGGTAGTGGCCATCGCTCCTTTAGATAAAGCTGCAGGGGATAATGTCTTTTTGGAGGATTCTAACGCAAATTTCAAGAGAATAGATTAGTATGAAGGGTATAAAGGTGTGTCTTTACGCGTATTCTAGCCAATGTGCAGCCTTTAGTCATCAAAGAAAAGGTAAAATTACTGTTGAAGATAGGTACATTTACATGGTCTATATGGTTTTCGATAACTCCCTCATTTCTCACAGTGGTTATACCAGGGAGGGGATTCATGGAGAAGTTGGGGCTGAAGATACTTTCACAATGAGGAGGTAACACACCGTAAGCAACGTGATTTGCGGTCCCATTGGACATAGTGTATGGATAAGGTGAGAAGGTGGTTGGTATGGTAGATGTCTCAACGAGGGTAGGTTTGAGGAATCTTGTCAAATAACTTCCTAATGTGGTGACCAACAAGGTCAGGCTCACCGAAGTGATCACACTTGATCGAGCTAGACGATCCGACCTCTGTGAAATCCAAGACAAACTATTAAGCCTTTTCCCAGTTTCAGATGTTAAAAGACTGCATAAAATCGTAGGAAAAGAAAGATATAATTCGACGATCCAGCAGTCCGTACGCTTCCCCTTGCTTCCTTATTTCAAAATAAAATAAAGAGGAACAATTGGTTATAGACCAAGATAATTAAACCGGAAGATAAATTATGAGGCAACGCCAATGCCCACCATAGATACACCATTACATTTCTTGGGCGGATCAACGGTGTGCATGGTTATTGAACTTAACAAGGTATCTTATCAGATACCACTGTTCGAAAAGACCAAACGGTTGACCACCTTCCCACCCCCCCTCCCCTAAGTTGGGTTATACAATTTCAAAGTTTTTAGCTGCGTAGAGATTAGGCGAACTGAGCCGGTAATGTAAGATATTCATGTGATTGGGAAGGTCTTGCCAGCACTCTTTATGACCGCGAGCGATTCATGCCAATGCGGTTTTTTCAACGAACACAAAGAGATTCGTCATTCTAATTAGGACGTCATTTAAAAAAGTTTGTTAACTAGTACTCGCGCTCGCAAGCATAGAGAATTTGTTGGAGAATCTGTTTCACAATTGAGAGTTTTATATAAATAATATTGTTATATGGGGTCTTAGGGATATACATTATTTTATAAAGAACATGAAGGAAATTGCGTAAAAGAAAATTGTCCCTTTGGTAGAAAAACTAGTTCACAAAATAATAATGATAATAATAATAATAATGCTTGTTGGCGTCTGATAAAAGAGAGAAACGAAAGAGAAAATATCCAAAGTAACAGGGAAAGCTAAATGTAATTATGATCCACCTACCTATTTTCAAAATATGTTAATTCAGCGTTACAGGATGGGAGTTTTTAGTATACAATTTTATTAATTAATAACTACAGTATTGATTATGATAAAAAAAAGTTCAAATTTTATACAAATACTACTTGTATTTATAAAGAAAACGATCTGGAATTAGGTAGATGTGATCTAATACATTATTTGATTAATTATTTCCAAGACAAGTTAATTCATTGGTGCAAGGTTTGGGGAGTAATTTTAAAATTAAAATAATTAATAAATATATGATTTATTCACATAAAATTGGTAGTCTACAAATAATACTTTTATTTAAACAATCTATTGGTAGGTTTTGCAAGCGGTCAAAGCAGCACACTAAGAAAGATGGGCATACATCTATATTTAAAGCAGTGGTGGGCGAGAAACTAGTCTACGAGATGCATTTGGCAGCTATTTTTAATATACTTTTAAAAATTCTCATAGGCACATCAGAAGTATACTGCAGCTGAAAGTTTGCCTATGAAGCGTTTTAGTTTTTACAGGACATAGATAAACGAATCTCCTGTGGATATGCACTGTAGAGTCACAGCTAACTTGGAATATTGGCAAAAAAATAATATAATAAATAATATGCACAAACTTACAAAATATTACAAACTTATAGTTGAATATCGAATTAAAATTAAAAATACTGGAGCTTTATTGGTATAATATTATTAATTAATTTTTCATAAAAGTATTATAGTAGTTATGTGTGGTTGACCTCTGTGGTCTTGGTGCTCACCTCAGGATCCGATGTTCATGGGTTCAAACTCAGCCGGGGTCATCAGAATTTTATCGAGCGATAAAAATTCGTAGCACAACTTCCTCTGGGGGGGGAGGAAATTAAGACGTTGGCCCCATGTCAATTGTGGAATGTCAAAAAACCCTGGAAAGTATTTGAAAACACTTTCCTAGGCAAAATTAGTATGTCCTCTCGCTTAAGCTAGTAGAAGTTCTCGTGTGCCACGAGCCAATAAGAGATTGGTGGTTGAAAACGTGTTTCCATTTAGGATATTTTCGGACCTATTTTATTCAGCAAATTCTCAAATTCTGCAAGATACCTCCTGCTGAAGTTTTTGTACTGTCCTTTGATGTACTGTTTCTTCCAATAGTTCCAAAGCAGCCTATTTTTTATATAATTCATTACGCCACCATCATCAAAGCTTTCGGGTTTTTTTTAAAGTCTATTGTACATAATTAAAATAGTACCATTGCAGACAAAGAATTAAAAGCTACTGCCTCTTCGTTATCAGATATGTCCTAACCTTAGTGCAGCTTCCGAAATTCTTAAATGAACTGAGATAACTAAGCGGATTGCTCGTTACATGCGAATACTCACTGCGACCAGCAATCATTATATTGCATGTCACATTAAAGGCTAAGCTCGCCTAATCTTTATACATAACTTTTCTGTTCGCACTCTGCCCGGGGGTTCAAATCCTCACGCAGCTCATGAGTACCGTTTTTGGGGACATACAACACGTTTTTCTGTTAAAACTTTTTTGATGACCTCACCATGTACTCTGAAGACAGGGACGAGTACTTGGCACACGTGAATGAGGCGCTCATCAGGCTCCAAAGGTCAAGAATAATGGTCAATACCGATAAGATTTGGTTCGCTGTGCCAGAAAATGACTATCTGGGGCACCGTTTATTGCCAGAGGGTTGTCCATTATCTCGGGGAGAACGAGGGCAATATAAGAGGTCCCGTTGCCTAAAACGAGGCGAAAATTGGCCCGGTTCCTAACTATGGCGGGTTTTTATGGGAGATTTATTCATGGGGTTACCATATTTTAGGAAGGATAATCCATGACAATTCATGACAAAATAATTTCAATATTAAGAAAGCCTACGACTTATAAGCAATACATCCCTTCCATGCATGACAAACAAAAGTTGGTATGAAGAAATAAAAATGAAATCATATAGCAAGGTACTCAATCAACAAAATGTTTAAATAGAACTGAAAATTAATTTGCGAACTATTTGCAGCAGGTTTCTTGTGAAGATAATGTCAGTGGTGGGATTAAAATGTTTATGCCCCAAGGTGCAATTATAATGTGTGTCCTCTCCCCCATCACATTTTTTTTGGTCAAGGGTTTTAGGAAGTTTCGAAGGAAAGAGATGTTGGGGTGGGGGTGGAAGTTAGTATTCGAGAAAAGATCTCTATGAAAGATAATCAGGCATGTATATGCCAGTGGCGTATACAGGATTCAAGTTTGGGGGGGGGGGGCCCTCAATATCTGAAAGCCTATTTTTGAAAATATGTAAAGAAACTGTATTTCTCAAATCTCAGCAATAATCATAGTTTTAGATTATTCATAATAATTATAAACCACTAACCAGTTATGTAGCTCGTAAGAGGAATACTAGGCATTTAGTTTGGTCATTACATTAGGTTGTATAACTGTATAAGGATAAAATAAAATATGGAGGCTAATACAATTTAGAATTATGTTTAATAATTCTTAACACATGGTAACAATGTACGATTTTTACAGCTATTCTTTAACTTTATAATTATAAATAGTTAAATAGTATTTAGCATAGTAGTAATTTTAAATAAAACTAATACAAATGAAAGAAATAGTGTTTAAATATTGATTATATTATCAACACTGGCATTAAAAATCTTGGGAAACCATAGTGTCAAAAAAATAAACTAAATAAGGTGAATAAAAACTATTAGCACAAGCCACAAAGTCACAAACCCTTAAGTGAAAGAGAATCTTCTATTGCTTTGATTGTAGTGATTGATAATTTTTGAGATATTCACTTTTATGTTTCTATGTACAGTCATTAAAGCTAAAGACGTTAGCCGGTCTTCACCTGTGATGTTGCGCAGGTAATTCTTCAGTCTCTTCAAAGTCGAGAATGATCTTTCAACGGATGATGTGGTCACTGGTATTATTGCCAAAATTGTTAATAGAATTGTCAGATTGGGAAACATTTCTCGATCTAAAAATTTTTATGTGTCGACAGCATTCTTTGGCTTTGGAGAGTCTGTAGCTTCCCAGTGTGATGCCCAAAGGCTCCATTCCACTTCCAATATATCTCTGCTAGTGTGCTGCATATCATCCTTGTAAAACTCCAAAGCCAGTAACAAGTCGCTAAACTTTTTGTTGACAGCGTTTACTGGGATTAAACAGTCAAGTCCTCTTAATAGATCCCTATGGTTTGAAAATCTCCCCTTCAATGAAGCTAATATCTCGTCAAAATAAGGATAGAACACAATCCGGCGGTAGTATTCTTCTGGAGTTTCGGCTTAAACATTTGCTCTGTACCTCCTAGTGCCTACTGTACTTGGTTCTTTTATAGGAACTTCTAATTTATGAGATATGTCTCCAGCTTTTGGAAACAGTTTTTTAAATTCTTCTTTTCCACATTTCCTCACGTCGGCAAAAACCTTTTCTGTCATACTAATTTTATCCAAAGCTGAACTTATATTTACAGATTATTTTTGTAGATATTTCGATGTTATGTATGTCATGGATAGCATTTTTGACATACCAGTAAGAGTGATGATAAATTCAAATTTACATAAACATGTGTGAAGAGAAGTAGCGTTGCCATTTGCCTCTGCTTCGTTGCTCATAATAGTTTCCAATGCTTCAATGATACACTCGAAACATTTATGGAATACTGAAACAGCATAGTGTCTCTCCACCCATCTTGTTTCACAGTATTTGTGAAGGACAGTATTTCCCTTTCCTGCTGCCACTAAAATATCTTTCAAAGCTTTGGCACGCTTTTTTTTAAACAAATTTGTTTAAGTAGAAAAAAAAGTTCATAATTTACAGATTACAAATAAAACGAATTAATTAGAGTTGCTTAATAGAAGTGTTAACATTTACAACTAAAGTTTTTTTTCTATTTTTACAATTCATCAGTGTCACACTATAACAATTTTTTTAATTAATACAAATTGTACCGTACTTCTTGCCAACATCTAATCGAGTCCAACACTTTAGCTCAGTCGGTAGAGTCTCTGACTTCGGAGTTAAAGATCCCGGGTTCGATTCCCGGCAAGGCCGAAAAATTTATAATTGATGAAATGTGGTTTTCTCATTGCCTATAGTGTAAGTCCGCTTCTGAATAATGGGGATAGCTGGTCCTATTGTTTCTATTCCACTTCAGTATATATTTCATTAGATAGTACTTTCCTTAAAAACTGTTTGTTGGATTTTGTATGGTCATAAAAATCACAAATCACTACAAGCATATTTGAAATTCACTTTCATGTTAAAAAGTTCCTTTACTGTTGACATCAGCAATCAACCTCTTTTTGGAGATCAAATGTTGCTCATAGTTGAAAAAATCCTTTTAATGGGAGCTGATGTACCTGGTAAACACTTAGCAACTACTACTAGCTTGAAAATAATTATTTTTGAAGGTTATGTCAGCATTCTTGAATATCTCAAATAAAGACAATTTATCTTGAATGGTTAAAAAAATCTGAGATACAATCCTGTTTTTGTTGCAGAATTTTATCGTCATTGACCTTTCATCAAATAATTCCTCTGTATTTACTGAATTATGTACTATCGTGTTGACAAAATTTGGACGTTGTTTTAAATCAGTCCAGTTCACATTAGATGTTAAAAATATCGAATTAAATTTTTCTGCCAGTTTAATAGGCCCTACTCTTCTTCCTGGACTGTAAATAGTTTATACTGACCTGACAAAACTTGTTCATGTTCTCATAGAAATCTTCCTGATAAATTACTTAACAAGCTTACTTAACTGTTATTTTCTAAAAATGGCATACATTTATGTTAAAACCTTTCAGTTTATTTTACAATTCACAATATTTCAGTAACACCTCTGTTGCAGTTATAGAATTGGACTCTATTTACTTGGTTACAGTTTGAAATAATTGTAAAATTCCATGTAAAAACATAAGTTATTGTAATGCAGGGCTGGGCGCATGTGATCTGGGAGAACCGCGAGTTCTTTTAAGGATAATGGAGTGGGTTGCTGTATAAACACGAATGAAAATACACACGGAATATTCAGGGTTTTGATTATTAAAACTAAAACAATACATATACTGATTAATATGCATTTAACAACCAAACAAGTCATTTTTAGGGTAGACAATTAGAAGCGCACCGGTACCATGTCAGAAACTAATCTTGTTACAATATGCTTCATTTACTGGATTTTCAAAAGATCTTGCATATCATTGGGCTTGTTCGCTTGAAAGAAAATAAAAATGTAGGGGTTTCATCTGGATTCAGTGATCTAAAGTAGAGTACCGAATCACTATAGGGACTAGTTTTATGTATTCATGATTTGAACTATCTTTTAAGTGTTACAGTTAAGTAGCTAGCAATTTTTAAAATAGCCAACATTCTATCGAAAATTAATTGTGTTATCACATTTATTCATAGATGTACAATCTGATGTCTTGAAACTTATTTCATGCATTGCAGAATGATAAGAAAATAGGGCTTCTTTAGCAGCCTATTTAAGGTCATCATCAGTAGCGTGTCGATTTAAAACAAGCAGCAATATTAGAAGATGAAACATTACTTACTGCTCTTTTGTGTTTAGTACATTTTTTTATGATCTTTTATATCACCTCGTCCCATATGTACGACTGAAAGTCTCCATTACACGATGTGAAACTTACACAATCAGTCATAACAAGGTTTTAAAAACCTATACCCAAATTGCAACTTTTTATTGAAACTGCTCTTCTCTTTCCCCTAATAAATAAAGTAAAAAATGCAAAAACCTAAAATAAAAAGTAGCAGACTTTTCAGACACAAACATCTACCATACAATAAGGAAAAATAATCACTGAACACGTAAACACTTCCATTAAAATCAGTACAGACAACCTAAACCAATGAAAGGTGGTCATAACCAGGATTGACAATGCCTGTTAGTGAAATTACAAAAATTACTCTAAAATTATTTCCAACAAGTAGAAACATGACTTAAGGTTCGTATTTTTTTAATCTTCTATAAACTAATACTTTGTTCTTCATCAACTTTTATAACCACTCATTTAAAATTCCGGACTATTTTCAATCCTGGACACAGCCGCAGACGTAATTACAAATCCAGAACTGTCCGGGCCAATTCCCAATCTCTTGGAAAAAACCTACTCACTTAACGAACTCAAGCGTAAGGAAAACCCTCTTACGTGCTTGAAGGCAAGTAAGCCTTCCATATTCTCCAAAATGACCTCGTTACACCACTAATCGTGAATATGGCGAATTTCTGCTGCAAACAAATGCCTCTTCAACAGGAATGAGGGGTCTGCTAGCTCAGGTGGAGGCAGAAGGGATGCAGCTGGTGGCGTATGTGAGTAGAACACTGCATACTCACAAAAAGTATTACCCTACTTATGAACTAGAAGCTCCGGCTGATGTGTTCAGTATGGCTAGATTCCGGGCTTATCTGGGGCATAGCCAGTTCGACCTGCACTGTGACAATCAGCCACTGTCCTGGCTACTGAGTCACCCCAGTCCACAAACAAGGTATACACCAGACATTAAGCCTTACGGTTGTTACACTGCTATTATTGAGCCAGGTTGAGTCCTTGGGCACTGGGAAGTACCAATTGCATTTCTCAGTGATAACAGCACTTCCAAATGAAACAACTTACTTTCACATTGTTTGTTATAAAGGGATAGCGATCCAAACTCAATAGTTCGGGTACCAGCAACCCCCCCTCCCCAACTCGCTCCCTTTCAACGAAGAAACCTTTTCAGACAAGTAACTATTTGACAGTATTTGAAGCTTGTTTACAACTAGACAATTTGCATAAATTTGCTTGAACAAAAAAGGGACCATTTTATTCTACGTTTTCTTTGTAATTTGCAGTCTGAGTAGGCCGGTTTATGGGATGAGGGTTGGGCACTACCTGAGCCTAGCTTTGTGAAAGCCGATTTATTGACACTAGAAGGCAATTTTTCTCTGTTCTCTAGTAAAACCCTCTTTAAAGTGAACTGTTTTTAAAAATGCATGCTTGATAGCAATGTTGTCACTTGAGACTGCACGTAGAGATCCTTGTGTTGAAGGACTAAAGCTCTCCAAGTGAGTGCTACCATTTTAACCTGAAGGCTGTCCGTATGGTGTATACCTTGAGGTAGTTCAAATCCCAGGAAAGCATAACTCCTTTGATGATAGCCTGTCCCGGATGTTTTAAGAAGAAGAAAGTAATAAGGGTAGAGATGAAACAAGTAACCCAGTGCCAGTAGGGGTTTTGGGACTAATGCCGGAAATATTTTCTTCTATCAGGGGCACACAGGCCTTTAGGGGAAACTTCTGCTGATCAAACCATCTGGTGAATCCAGTTGGAAAGTTGCTGTCCCAGCAGTAAATATTGACGTCATCATAAGACTACATGACTCATCCTGTGGTTGAAAATGTTTACTTTTTGAGTGAACACGGCTCGTCCCGAGGCTGCTAACGTTCACCTTTTCCGTGAACACGGCTAGTCTTAAGAATTTCATATCACTTCAGTAGAATTGATCATGTGTGACATGAGTGAAGTAGTTAGCCAACGGGGTAGAATCGTTCTTCCTTTGAAGATTTTTAAATTTAATGAACATTGCAATTTATCGAGTATTGAAAGTAAGTGGCTGTGCGAGAACAGAAAGTGTGGGGCATATTTAAACACAATAGGTGAGCCTGGGTCTTGCTTTTTTTTTTACCAGATCTTAGCTTATTGATTGCAACTAGGTGTCTAAGGTTTTCCCATTTGTTGTGTTCTAGGTGAGTCTGATGGTAGGGTCATAACATAGAATAATTACTACCACAATCATGGGCCTTATGTCAAGTGTACACTAGACGACTTAAAGTAAACGATGCTGTCAAAGGTAAAGCCACAGAAAACATTAGTAAACATACATTACAAAACCATTAGATCATGTGTTGATGAAACCTTGGTTATAGGGTGAACGATGTAAAAAAAACACATGAAAAATTATGTTGGTATATTTTAGAAATAAAAACTAAACAAATACTATTCCATCTTAAACGTTCAAATAACTAACAACAAAGCCATGACATATGTCAATTAACCTTTTGTGATTGGCAGTTGCATTTTCGCAATATCTGTATTTTTTTTTTTTTTTT
>CABFOW010002413.1:38102-59494 GCA_902141385.1 Timema californicum
TTTTTTTTTTTTTTTTTCAAATTAAAGTCAATTAAATAAGATCCCCTCCAAGTATTCCTCAATTAGGTCCTGCTGCATAGTATGTCATCCTCAAAAATTCAAAAAAATGTTTATTTTCTGAGTTATAGGAGTTTTAACTGGCACAATGCAGGAATGTTGTGAATATGCAATGGCGCCAGTTGTGATGTCATATGTCTGGTTCATTACCGCCATATGTTTACATTGCATAGTTAGTGCAAATTCTATCATGTTGCTTTAGTTATTAATCAGGTGTAGTCAGTATTATACATTAAAATACAGCTTGAAGGAAGGAACTCAAGGAAGAAGTCTTTTTTTAAAAAAAATGTAACTTTTTGAAACTTATATTTTATGATTGTTAGGTATTTTGTAGATTAGGTTACAAAGTTTTTGTAACAGTTTTTCATTTTTGTGATTTTTTTAAAATACATTTTTTTTCAAATATCTATACAATAATATTGCTTCAATAATGATACTATGTATTAAAGTCTCCTTGTGGAAGATCTTACCAGTAGACTGGTGTAACCAGTCGGCGACTACAGTCATCTGCGGTTGAGAACTAACCGCGCGTTAGGTGCCATTTTTGTACCCACATTGCGCTAGTCAGCTGATTTGATGATCAGCATCGCCTTCTCATTTTCTTCTTATGGTGTCGTCCACGGCAGTCAGTTGTTTCGGTAGAGCATCTCGGGGTTATGTATATAATGGTGGGGGTAGAGGTACACAGCCGATAAAAAAAGATATTGTTTAGCGTAGCATTTGAATTTGAAGTTTTATTTTAATAAATCATTTACATTTTAGTACCAAGGATATTTAATTTAGAAACACGAACTAATTATGACATAGCTAAAGATAATTATTTAGCCACCTGGTCTACTTCTACTTTCTCCCATCTTGAAAGTTACGATAAGTTAATTGAGAGTACTGGTCTTTACTCTTTGCGTGCTAACCTGCCAGTGTCGCGTCTGACGCTTTCCTTCCAGATAAGGTCAAAAACAGACGCTAAACCAAAAGCACTGATTGGCCAGGAGTCCGCGCCAAAACCTTCCCTTCCCCTGAAAGACTGCACGTGCTAGAAACAGGTGCGTCTCCAAGCTTCCGGGTTCAGCTATCAATACATTGCACGATGCTTAAAATGAAAAGGAAAAGTAATAAATTTGGATGACTCTAATATTCCAACAAAGACTTTAAATAATGAAAAACTATTAGATTATAAGTTTAAAGGCCTGAAAATGAAGTTAGTGAATTGAAATTTAAAACATATATTGCTTACAACTTTGGTTATGATTTACATAACTTATAATTACCATAAAACCCCACACTTTCTTATAATTAACCATTTGATAGTAATAAAGAGAATTAAATTAGGCCTAGATGAACGGAAAAGAACAATGTATTTTTCAGTTTAGTACTCTCAGTATCGTGAGTGTATTAATATGTAAATTAAGGAAAAACTGATATAATTTTATAAATGAAAAGGTTGAGAGCTAAGGGCCTAAAACCCTGACCACTTTACACTGGGACATCTGAAAAGGGCATATGAAGCAGTATCCAGACAGAGCCACAAGGACAGGAAACCAGTCCAGTATAAAGTAATAGACCAGGTGGCGTGGAAGCTGCATAATATAAGCAAAGCTGGAGAAGTCATCGATGGCAAACTTAACTTCAGGTGGTCTGCCCCTTCGACAATCGACCGGGTTTTGACCCTGGTCACAGTACATTTGGTGGAGCCTGAGTCTTGTTTACAAATCCAGAAAGCTCACGTCAGCCAGATGAAGCCCTGCCATCATTCCTGGGCTATGATAGGTTTGCAGGGGGCCTAGGAGGTTCCACTATAAAATGAGCTACGACATGTTGTTTTGATAGCTTTTATAGTTTGGGAAAGATTTCTTTAGTTTGGTTTGCACCATATCTGCGATGAGTAATTTAGTTCATTAGGGTTTAATCTGTGTCACCATGGTATGTATTTGTATTTATAATGTGTTTCTGGGGGCCACCAAAAATATAAACCTAATGTATCTGTACACAAGTAATTTTGTATATTGGCATTTTGTACACTTTTGTAGATTTAAATAAGTTTTCTTTCCAAAAAAGGGGTGGGGGGAAGTGTGTACCATCTACGTCACACATGTGGGTATTGGTTTAATTCATTGTTCCCGTAGATGGCATTTTACGTTTTAGTGACGTCACGGGTGTGAAGTGCCAAGAGGGAGAGCAGAGCTCACTTTGGTTCTTAGATTGGTATGGGTCTGGTAGCATGCTGTGCGAGGTAAAGATGTCAATTACGAAACAGTTGTTCGTTGTCAAGTGCTTGATTGAATAACAGTAGAGAAATGTTTTTTGTTGTATCCAAGCAAATAAACTCCTAATTTTCATAATCAAATGTTTCAAGTCTGGGGCCAGGTCAGTTTAGTAAAATCCCTCCATTTTCCTCTATCCTTCCATCAATCTTTTCCACTCACACGCTTTATATTATCCGCACCTCCCATCTCTTTCTTGGTTTCCTTCTTGGCATTTTTCCTACACGCTTCATCTCCATTATTATCTTTGGCACCTCTCCTTTTCAATCCTCATTATGTGTCCATGCCATCTCAGTTTTAATTTCTATTCCCACTCTTTAATAGATAACTTCATTCCTTGGCCTATCCACTGACAAGGATACGTTATGTATTTTCTAATAAACCTTACACTCTGCCTCTAGGGTTCTAATCTTAGTAACAATATAAAACATTTTTTGGCTCGATTATTCAATAATACCAATTTTTCCCAACAACACAAGTACATAAATATTATAGCCAGTGACCCAGTGTTACTCTAACCTTGTATGAAAGACTGGGAATGAATCTAGGAGCAGGCTTGACCTTCAGGGGTAGTGTCCAATGATGGTACCATTTTAGGTTTGCAGATTGTCTTCAACAAGCAGGACAGGAATTTTTTCGAAGTTAGTGATATAGTACATCTAGGTAATTTTTAGGGGACGCCATGGGAAGGCTTGACTTACAAATTTAGTCAAAACAAGTTGGGGTAGTCGGAATGCTCTTGGATTGCAAAAATACACATTTGCATACACCACAAAACTTAATAATATACTCATTTTTTCCTTGTACGAGTTGTAACTACTTTTCTAATAAACCATAGACGTTCTGTCCTGTGATCTTTCTCTATATTCTTTCAGGATTTTCACGGCAGTAAGATGGGATTCTAGGAAACATGAGATAGGTCACCCTCTCGCTGACTTCCAGAAAGTAGTTTAGTATAAAACTATTGGTGAACAGCTGGTAATCTGTCACAACAGATGAACATGCCTGCTCTGCTTCCTGATCACCTAAAAAATCTTGATTCTGTTAGGTGACATGTGTACTATTGGATATTTGACATTTCGTATAGTATCATAGTGCTCGTGGAAATACGAGTTTAACCATATTTTACTTTACCTATAAGCACATACAATGGGCAATAATATCACAGGTTTTTGTCCAAGGAGCTTCCCCCCCCCCACATTCTTAGTTCCTCCCAGTAGGTTTGTTCTGGCAGAAATTTTCTTCTGTCTGCTAGGACTTTCTACCTTACATCATCTTTCACAAAGTGCATAGGCTTAGGTCCAATGTGTAAATAATACCTACCACTAGTTTAGATTAGTTGCATGTGTGGGAGTAGTAGTAATCGAGGTGGCTCTCAAAAGTGGCAGAATGGAATACTGGAGATGTTATCTAGTTTTATTTTCCTGCTTTATGAGCCAAACTTTTCACACATGTTGACTGTTTGTGCAGATCCATGGATGGTGAGTATCTAATAGGACCTTTCACCGCATGCCGAATCAAGCCAAGGCTTTGATAATGATGATGGTACCAAACAAATTATACGCAACCAGTGTAAGAGGAAGGACGACCACACTAGTAAGATACAGGGAGGAGGAACTGTTAGTTATGTTATTAATACTATTGCAGAGTTCCATTATATATTGCAAGAATGATCCATAAATATATATTTAATAATATTAATTTGAATTATCTGTCATGAAAAACCTAGCCATATATGTATTCAATATTAATTTCCTTCCATTTGTATTAAATTAAGGTTTACGACTCTCCCTTTTATCTAGCTGTGAAACTAGTATTCAAGATAGTTTTGTTTGCTATTTAAAATCCCCCTCCCCTTTCCATTGTTTCCAATCCCTGACATGGTGGTCAGGGGTAAGGAATGTATGTTATTACTTACCTAGTGCTCTGGCAAAACTATTGGGTTAACTGAGTCGTAGAATGGCAAAATCTTCAATTCGTGTCGCCTAACATTTATTGGAGGCCTGCAATTCTTTGAAATGTTTAAGTCTGAGGTCGAATCTCCTTAGTTTCAACTTCAACACCCACAATAATCTCAACATTTTCAAAAATTTTCAATGGAAGAAGTAACATTTGATTATTTTTATAGCAACAACTTTTAATCAAACATTACATCTAAAGCTCAAGCATATATAAACCATGCAAGTGAAATAAACTATTTTATTTGTAGTCATTATTGCCAGCATTTTGTCCACATAAATACCTGCAAAGTTGTAACATTATGAAATGACAGTTACTGGTATGAAGCTAAGAAAATATAATATACAAAGCTTTTTAAATGTGTTATTGCCCTTGTTTGTATCCAATTTATAGCACACATACCCAACATTTATTCTTTGATATTCTATCTCATTGGAATTATCGGACACATTTACTAGTGCATTTTTTGGTGCACGACTTTTTGGCTTCTTCGGTCTATGCTTTGTTATTAAAAATGACCAATACAATGAATGTAAAAGGTAAAAAAAAAAGCACAATATTTCATAAAAAAATGCTTATTTTGACTTTGCTTCACATTTAGAATTCATAAACACCTCACACTATTATTTAATTATAAATGTTTCACTATCATTCAAACTAAATATAAATTTGGACTTAGTACTTTTAAAAATGTCGCCACTGCAATGAAATCAGATATAATACTTTCTTTAGAGGAGAAGGGGGAAACAAAGCACACGTCATTTTTTTCAACAAATTGTACCTGTTGTTTATAACTGGAATGTTTAGTTGGTTTAAATCTAATAACTATAGATGTTGTATAGCTTTGTGTAGATTTCCTTCAGTTTGGAAGAAAATGTCTTTTTGTTTTGCAACTTGTAGTATGGTAATAAAAAAGATTTACAAACATCTATTATTAATTCGGCTTTAAGTTATTGTAAGAATTGCCTGAATTCATATTAAAATTACTAGGCAGTTGCAACAATGACATAAATTATAACGTATGGCCGATACTAGCGGGTCAGTGAATTATACAAAGTGAGTCATCAATATCAGGCTGCATTTCTGTTTCTATAACAGCTATCTATGTACTTACCAGAAAAAGTAGAGTTTAACTGAATTTAAAAGTAAATAATAAATAGGCTAAGTGATATTTTTTTTAGCGCCGCGTCTAATGACCCGTTTGGCTTGTAAGCCTATGTACTAATCAGGCTAATGAGATAGGGGTTAGGAAGTTTGAATTTAGAGGAAGTGTACTTGCATTTGCATGGAGTGAAAAAGCATTTATGAAAAACCACCCTGAGTACACTCGACTTAGATTGAATCACAATATCCCCATCATCAGAATTCTAGTCTATTGTGAGTGACACCTTAGACCATGCGGCCACTGAAGTGGGTGCCAAGTACTACTACCATCTATAAAAAGAGAACATCTGCAATCATAATATACACTATGTTTACTAAAATTGTTTATATTTATTATTCAGTATTTAAGTTCATAAAGAAAAGCAATTTTCGAAGATTTCATTGTGTGTAATAATATATATATATATATGATGGAAAATATCAATAATGATATGAAAACTAAGTTATAATTCATTATTGTACACAAGTTCTGTTTTCACAAGGAAAATACTCACACAAAAGTAGTTATAGTATTGTAGCGATATCTATAGCAGTTATACAAACACATTATTTTACAATGCACAACTAATATAAATATAGTTTTAGCTTTGATTGCAAAATATATGCACAATAGTAATATCAAATATTTCATTTTTTTATGATTATGGGAGCCAAAAATAATTTTACATAAGTCAGACAAACTATATTTCATTAATTTAACTCAACAACTAAATATTTTTGATTGTTATAAAAACATTTTTTTGATCTTTTATATATTATTTTTAATAATTCTCAAGTCGATACACAATTATCTGAAATACTCAGTTAAAATTCATAACAGATGATTGTGATAAAAATGGCTTACATGTCATAAAGTGCATACATATTGGTAGAAATGTAAGATAGTATGAGTTCCTGCACTTACACTTAAAAGTAATATATATATAATATATAACGTTTAAAACATATTTGATATTGAAGTATATTATAAATATATTAACATCAAGACACTAAGTGTATAAGTTCAGAATTAATTTACCAAAAATACTACCAAGAATCATTCATACAAAATTATGTTGGTATATTTTAGAAATAAAAACTAAACAAGTACTATTCCATCTTAAACGTTCAAATAACTAACAAAGCCATGACATATGCTTATTAAAATCTACTGATTTAATACGACCTCGATATATTTATATATATTAAAATCTACATAAAAAAAGTAGAGTTGGTATTTTTAACAATTGAAACAATTATTTACATATATTTAGATTTAATTTTAAAATTGAGAGTAAGTATTTATTCTATTCATTATTTTCTTTACACGTTTAAGTGTTATATGGTAGAATTTTATGTGTAATATGGAATTATTAGGTGTAGAATTCTTTTTAGCATTTTTGGTCTAAGTAATTTAATTTCATCACATATGTACTGAATATATAATATAGAAGTTACATTAATGCATTAAAAAAAACATTCAATACATACTACTACAAAATGGCTCTATAAATTTCTTCCACAAATATTATTTTTACAAAGGCATATACACAAACATACATTAATATGTTAGCGTACATGCAAATTATTTTATTCTGTTTTCATCAATAATATGGTTGACAAGAATCAATGAAATGAACGAATTAAATTATTTTGTACCTAGCATTATGTCCAATTATTTTAATACACGCCAGTACAATATCAATGTTTACATTTTACCTTTCTATAGTATTTTATAAAATAAAGGTTAAGTCAATATCACAACATTCTTGCAAGAATATCTTAAATAACTTTTATAATGAAGACAAAAAAAAAGATATAAAGAACGCAATATTTGGTTTGTAAGCAATAAACAAATTATTTTATCTTTATTACTTTAAAAAAAACCCACTAGGTATATTAATTTGATCCTGTGCCATTACTCATTTAAATTTTCACAAATACTTTGAATAAAGATTAGTAAAGGGGAAGGGGGCAAGGAATTTAAGATTATATATATATATTTTGCAACATACAATTCCTTTCAAATTTCACAATAGGTTTCAAGAAATATTATGTTAATGCTTTGTAATTTTCTAATGATTTAAATACATATGTAAATAAACATGATAAAAAGTAAATTAACTATATCTACAAAAACTAATGATCTGGTACATTTTATGTCATAAAGTTAAAAATGATTTAAATGCAATTCTCATTTTTTACACAAATCAGGCATAAATATGCACAATAGCTTAACCATATCAATTAGCAAGTAAAACTTTTTTCGTGTATGTAGAGGTGATTTGTATTATGATGAAAAATATTTATGTTAACTATATTTTATATAACTACAATTTCAAAGACATTTTAACTGTAGACATAAATAACTATGTCCTTGATTTATAATGATTAAATAATATTTCTTCTATTTGTCTAAATAGAGTGAAAAAAATCAATGATCATTCAAGTAAATGCAGTAAAATGTTATAAAATATAAAAATGTGATCAAGAAACAACTTTCTGGTTTAGAAAATATAAAATTTACATTCAAGTTTAACAAAATGCATACTAATTGATTAAAAAAAAGATTAGAACAATCAATATACAAAATAAATGTATGCACATGGAAACTAGGTTCTAATCAATTTAAGGTCCGTAACCATAATTTGGACATAAGAAGCATCAAGAAAATAAGGGAAAAGTGACTATTAAATTCAAGACTCCTCAGTCCAGAATTATAATCGATGTCATGAAGATAAAATCTACAAAGATGTCATCATCACCATAGTAAAAACTAATAAATTATAACAAAGAGATTAATGAAAGGAATTTCATATTGGATACAAAAATAAATTCCCAAGATGGCCGCATGTGGTTCAGTGTTGAATTATTTACCAAGTGAGAGGCCGTCTATCTTTTTCATTCCTGCAGTTGAAGTTATTATATGTCTGTCAAATAAAAACACGTCATTAATAAATAGATAAGTCCTTTTAATACGGTTTATTTTAACTTAAAAAAAAAGAAGGCGTTATTACTATGTATATAATCTTATACCAATGCTGTCGTAAATAGCTTAAAATCTATTTTTATTCGGGGGACATATATAACAGGGTTGCCACTATTTTCTTATTACCAAATTCCCTGTGTTTTCCAGGTTTTCCAGAGGAAATTTTAATTTTTCCAGACACCTAATAGATATTATATATATAATTATAGAGGCATTTAGTTTTGTTTTAAAGAAAATTTAAAAGTGAAGAGTGGTAGTTGTCATTGGAAGCATGTTTTATTGTGCAAGAGAAACACATGTTTAAGAATTATTTGGAAAAAGTATGAGAAATTAATGAAAAAAATTTTAGAAGAAAAAATTAGTTATATTTTTTGTCTACCCTAAATGGAATGAAAAAAAAAGGAAATACCAAAAATACGATTTTGAGTTTAAATGTGGTATCTAATTTTTTTATAAAAATGTATTACTTTGTTTAGAAAACATGTTAACCAATCTTAATTATTGCTTATGTACTAAGGAGTGAACTTTATTAGCGGAGGTGAGTGGAGGAAGCCGAACGAAAACGAGTCGTCTCAGTTGCACTCAGCACTTATCTCAAGCTGATGAGGTGCTGGCAAGCATAGTCATAATATGAGATGTGTTCCAATCAGACTGCTCAGTTCTCCAGTTACAAATTTTAGTCTATATTATTCCTACTATTTTCAGCTTGCAAGCACTGTATTGCCCAATTTCACTAACAAATTCCAGTAAACTCTAGCTTTTTGGTGAAATTCCCTGTGTTTTCCCGGTTTTTTCCAGACACAAACAAATTCCCTGTCTTTTCCCGGTTTTCCCTGTTTTCCAGGTGCGTGGCAACCCTGTATAAGTAACATCAGGTTAGGTAAATTAATAAAGTTAAGTTAAATTTAGAGGTGTAGCAATGCCATGATTAAAACTCTGAATTGATGACAAAATGAAATGTGAAATATTAATGTTAAGTCAGTAGTTTAGTAACTGTTGACTCATTGTTAATACTTGAAAAAGTAAAAATCTGTGTCTTTTGTACTATTGGGGGAGGGGGAGAAGTTGTTTCTGTTTAATTGGAAAATAAAATGGGGTGTAGGAGAAATGGAATTGAGAATCTACTCCTGCACCCTACCAATGGTTATAATTTATATTCTATTCTTTAGAAATGTGAGTAGCTTTGACTTAAAAATATGTACCATATTATATAAAAATTAATGTACTGTATATATAAATATATATCCTGCCCCATTGTCAACAAATTTGCCAAATTGGGTTATATGAATTAAATAAACATATAATCTGAGCAGGTAGTAAGACGCGATGCTAAAAATAAATAAATTAAAAAATGTAATATGTAAAGACCTATTTTCTTAAGCAAAATTAAAGATTTGTTTTATTGGTTTGCCATATCTACAGGCATTGTTTGTTCATGGTAGTCTGTCTGTTGGCTTAGATCCCAATAAGAACAGGCATAGTTTTTCACGGTAGTTTGAGTGTTAAATTATAACACAATCAGGAAGATTTTGCCAAAGAGCAGTAAAGGTCCCTCTGGTGGGATAAGAGAAACTGTAAAAATAATTGTAATGATATCAAATTTACAGCTATCATTAAATGATAACACTGCATTCTGAATTCTTCTGACCTGTATGAGTTATGAAGAACTAATATTAATAGGATCGGTTTTTTCTTTTGTTCTAAACAAGCAGTTGAAGAATTTTTGTATCTTCATGTTACACTTCCAATCAAGTTCGACAGTTAAGAATGTTTCACAGTTTTATAGCAGTTGAAGGCCATTTTCACATCCAGCGCTTCAAAATAGTACACATTATGAAATAAACTCCTGAATGTTTATTTACACTAGAAGTGGTGTTTATGACATAAAATTGTGGCTGCTAACTGTTATTAATTAAGAGATATGTAAGAAAAATAGTTCAGGATAAGAAATTTCAATACACATGAACCTAACACATCTTCTGGCGTAAAACACATGATATTGTGTGGGTTTAGGTGGGAGTGTAGGGCAGCATTTGTTTAGAAAAGTGACTAAAAGTAAGCTAAAAAAAAGACTAAAAGTGACGACCCCCCCCATAGTGAGAAAAGTGACCCACTGGCTACACTAAGTTTACAGGTTGTTTTTCTATGCTAAGCAGATGTCTAACTACAAATTATATTAAGGTGACAAGTGCCTTTAACTGAATTTCTAAAAGATGAAAGTGTGTTAACATTATAATTGTGTTGATATAAGGCATTCACGAGCTAAGTTTATCTGAATGACAGCTAAAAATGTTACTAGAAGTAATCCCTAATATATCACTACGCCAACAGCTGACATCTATCACTTTGGATGAATGTAATGAAAACAGATGGTAATATATTAATGTGATAGTTAACCACAATGATTTAGGCCAATATTATTTATATATTTATTTTAGGTCGGACACAAAGTTTATTTATCGTTTTATTCCACTTAAAAAATATTCACACCACTTTCACAAAACCTTCTAACCAACATAGCCTCAAAATGGCGACTGACGAATTTAAACCATGTGATTGAACATAACAGTAAACAAGTTTTTACAATGATGTGGTCACGCAGTTGATGAAAATACTTTATTCAGTTAAATATTTCAAAATATGATAAAATAATCATAAAATCATGTATTGTATGTAAAAAAAATGACAACAATTTTCTCTTTTCCAAGTAATACGATGCCTGTATTAAAAGATATTGATGTATGCACTATATTACACAAAATCAGTAACATTCCAAAACGAAATTATTTTAAAAATGAAATAGTATGAGAAAACTTAAGTTTACGTTATTTTAAATGTAATATATAACAGTTAATTAAAGATCTTAACATTTATAACAAACCTGTGATCTTGTACAAGTGTTGGCAACCCAAAACTTAAACATATGATTTTCGAACTGTCATCCAGGTAAAAACCTATCGTGAATGGAATATATAATTGTTTGTCTAGGTGTTTGGAGTTCCATAAAATCTAGTTGTTAACATGAGATATATTTTTTTACTGGCAATGTTTATTTTTCCCACCTCCTTGTATTTGTGTTACATGCTGTGTGAATGCTGGAATTAGTATTTCGAGGTTCACACGATGAAATTGTTTGCGGTTTTTATAGGTATTTTAATACACTTTCAATATTAGCAAATGGAACTTATCGATTGTAGTAGGCTTGCGATAACTCAAATTCTTTCTTTCTCTAAGTCTCTAGCAGGGATTCACACTAATGTTCAAATCAAAGCATTCCCACAGACAGTGTGACAAGATGTCCTTTTCCCAAACATGTCCTACATTTCAAGTTTTTGTCCAGTGTTCGAAAGAAATTTTTGAGAATGGAAAAGTCTGCCCCATTTGAAAAGTTGAATAAATTTATCATTTTTTGGTGCTATTTGCACTCATGGTGATTTTGCATTAAAAATCTCTGACGTAAGATGGTATTTCAGTTAACATAGGAAATCTTTGAGGGAATTTGGCTAGCAACCAATCACAGCAAGCGTCTTGATTCTTTATCGTCCTTTCTGTAGTGTTTCTTTTAAATGGTTGTTATTGATGGTGTGTGGATGTGTCAGACTTATGTTTAAAAATGCCAATTTAGTGATAACACTGGTAAACATGTGTTTTGGCACATGGAACAATGAAGGCATTTTTATCAATACTTTTAACCTTGAATCAAAATATGGGATCAGAATTTTTCTACACCAACAGTTTTTCTCTGGTGAAGCTTTTTATGAATAAATATATTGATGGCTTTAACACAATTGACTATGCAATTTTCTCCCAGATTTATATTTTTTTAGTACACAAAGGCAGGTGCTAAACAGACGAGCTATACAAAGCATTGTAACATAAACTCGCCACGTATCTAAGCAACCTAAGTCAGTAGTGAACTGACATTCACTGTGTTTGCACTGAGAAAATATAGAACTACTTTTGCTTTGAGTTTATATAATTAAAAGAAATCTATTTAAAAGATCATGCTTTGATGTTAAAAGAGATTTCAGAGTACATCTATAATTATTTGTCGGACATGAAAATTGGAGAGTAAAATAAGTAGTGAAAGTTGTTGTAAAAATTGTTGTTATTATTATAATTATTAATATGTTAATTTGATGACCTTGCTGCAAGAAGGTGGCAACTCCATTTATAAAAACTTTTGGGAAATAGGAAAAAACTGTTAATAAAAATCACCCTTTAATTGAGGATTAAAAAAATTCCACCAACTGAAAGATAGCATGTTTACATATAAATTAGTGCAGGGGCAGCTCCAAATTTGAAATACTCATCTATCATTCAGGCAAGTTTGTAGATATTATTTGTTCTACTGTACATTTTCTGTTCACTGGACAGGTTTTAGTTGCTCAGTGTCAGAAATTTATCAACCATATTTAATTTATAATTTGTGTTAGAGATACACACAAATACACAAAATTATTAGCATGCGTATAAAACTAGAAACCCTGAATTGTGGCCAATAAAAAAAATTGGATTTCCTTAAATATAAAGTTATAAGGATGATTTGTGGTAGGTAAAGTTATTGTATTTAATTAAATAAACCTGTATTTTGAGATAAAAGATACAAAAAATTATTTTTCTGGGGCCAGGGGGAGTTGAAAATTATAACAAATAAATTTGAATATACATTTTTACTAATATAAAAGTGAACAGCTAAAAGGTTTTATGTTTTTGACTTCCTGGCCTACTATATATACAAGTATTTAAATAAAATAAATTAAAAAATAGCACTATATAATATTTTATTACTATTTAATTATTAGAATTAGCACCGCGTCTTACTATATGATCAGGTTATACGCACTTACGCTAATGTGTAATGGTAGGGTGATTGTGAGATGAAATGAACAACCTACTGTTTAACGTGGAATTCGAACCATGGTGGAGACCTGGCATTCCCCACATTCACAAGTTGTGATTAATAAAAACCTTGTCAGAGGTGAAGGAAGGGTTTGGCAATCAGATAAATTTGTGCTGGGACTGAGGATTGAACCTCAGACCACCAGCACAGAAGTCTGAAACCTTATCCCTATTACAGTTTAGTTAAATTTTTATATTGAAAGCCTACTTATTACATACTAGTTAATAATCTTTTTAAATCATATGCATTAAACACAACTTAGACCCTATATTATATGCATACATAGTAGACAACAACCTAGCTTGTACTGAACTAATTTTACCAGATAAAAAAGCTTATCCATTTTTATCCTCACACATACACATCAATCACCAGAATACAAGGAAAGCATTATTCCAAAATTTACAAATCAGTCTAGACAGGTGTAACACAATCGACACATAATTTTTTTTTTTTTTTAGCTTTATCAAATATGTAAGTCATATTTTGAATATTTGAATTTCTTCCAAAAATAGTTAAAATCTTTGGCATTTTAAATTTACTTTCAACTATTGTCCTATTAAATAATTTTCCATATAACACTTAATCACCACTCTCAAAAATAACTTTGCTTGATAATGACATAAGATGGAAGGCCAATGAAGATAAAAAGATCTAAATCGAGCTTAACTAAAGTGTAATTTTCTTCTTCTTTAAATATTTGTCTTCAACCACAATATGGCTGTGAAAGTAGCCAGTATATACGCCTTTTCTACTTTTAATCTTTGGTTTAGGGAAGTTTTCTTCGAATGTTTTATATTGGTGCAGTTAGTACTATTTATTTTTCAGACATCTCAGGATGAAGTAAAACAACGACATTGTTAACTCTCACTTAAATGGCAGACAGTAAATTTCGAGAAAATATTTTCATTTCATTTTATTTCACAAACGTAGTATTAGTTTGAAAATGCTTTGGTCTTTAAATATGTTTTGATAGTATTTTTAATGTGCTGGGTAAAAGTTTGTAAAAACTTGTCTGACAAAATTTCGGTATCTATATATAACAAAAAATAATACATTGTACAAAATAGGGCAGCCACCTATCACCATCTATACTTGTGAATTTGAAAAATGAGACCTGGAAATGGGAATTGAACCCAGGACCCTTAGCTTAGTGAGTCAATGCTCTATCACTGAGCTATTCAAGATTCATCCCTTGCTCAGGGTCATTTTTCACTCAGATCTAAGGCAGAGTCTGTGATTAAGCTATGTAAATCATCGGCTTCTATGAGATATTATTAATACCCCAACCATCAGTGACTCGAGAGTGGCTTTATGCTTCTGTTAGTACAATCATAATTGTATATGAAAGCAAATTATATGAAAAAAGTTAACACATGCACAATAAAGTGTACAAGCATTGGTTTTCTCCACCTTAATTAACGCCCATCTCTGAAAGTATAAAATCCTTAAATCTTAGGCTAAAAATTATAATTTAACTTACCCATCTACTTGATTGACTGGATCTTTGTGTCCTCCACCGGAAGGAGAAACAGAGTCCAAACCCATCTCTGACAAGGCACGCAGGGCAGTCAAAGCCGCCTACCCCAAGAAACATTTAAAAAAAATTACAATGAAGACCATAGTTTTGATTTCAAACAAATTTAATAGGGCTTTGTGAGTATTCGGATTTTGAGCTTCGAGGCGAGCTCAGCATTTAAGCCCGAGTTCAAGATCAAAAGTTTAGTAGGCTCATCATCCATCCGCTTCTACATAATGCACGTAAAAATCAATTTTTAAAACTTAATGGAAATTATAAGCTATTTAATTCACGTGATGTCGGCACTTTCACTTGTTAATCATTCAGTAGCTTGGCAATTGTTAAAGCTAATATCAAATTCCACAGTAATACTGTAATATAGCTATAAAACTACTTACAACGAGTAAACTTTTTCAATATTGTCGTTCATTTTGAATTATCCTGTATTGAAGTTGCATTGCCAGACAAAGCAATGAAAATAAAAATAGTTAATACTATATAATTGAAATCTTTATTTTTAATATTTTTACCTAGTCCCTTTCTAAAATAGTAGTTTAGGTTGAATTAAAAATTTAACATTTAGAATATATTACTTTGAATATTTTAGAGCTTACGATATTTAAATATTGTAATAATAAATACGTTTAACTACAAAACTATCACTAGTTTAGTTAATATTTAGTTATAGCATTATGTTGGTTAAGCCGTGCTGATCAACACATCAATAAATATTTTACCAAACTTACAACATTTAAATAAAAAAAAAAGCATTTACTATTCATATTGTTTACCATAAATATTATTTTGACCAACTTATTTTTCATTTTAAAGTTTGAGCACTAACTTTTATAAGCATTAAAAATGGCATTGAAATAAATTTTGCAATAAGATTATTTCCAAGGAAAGTTCATACAATGTGAATGTGCAACTCCAAAGAGAGGAATGAAATTGAAAACAGAAGATGTGATCATACGCGATTATTACATTAAGGACTATTAAACGAAGTATGAAACATTTCAAATATCAATTTTTGATTCTTACATTTTTTAATAGGGTAAATAAAGTTACGAAAGTATATTTTGAGGAAATATTAGCTAATTAAAACATCAATTTAATAATCGTTCTTTTATAATAGTTAGTGAAATTTTGTCTTTATATATATATATATGGGTGTTGTTCTTGTATTTGAATTAGCTTTTTTTTAAAGTGTTATTTCTAATTTAAAAACCAATATTTCCCTTTTTTTTAAACTTTTTCCAAAAGTATTTAACATTTTATAAAAATGAGTGTCATTCTTTTTTCAAACACATTGTGGTGTTTTCATATATTTTTAAAACCTCAAATTTTAAAGTTGTGATATTTATGTTTCACATGTTTTTTGACAGCGAGATTTAAGATACACTATCATACTTTTAAAATAAATATATACTCATAGCATTTTAAAACTATAAATATAATCAAACTCGGAAGCTTTTTAAAATATTTGGCCTGAGTTCGACTTGAATATAAAGTTAAACATTATTTTAAAGACACACATGACAAATGAGTACAATAGTGCTAACCATAAATACTATTTGTATAATTATGTACAAGGAAAAAGCAGATTTTTCAAAAAAGATTATTCAGGTGTAAATGCACTGGTGAAACTAATATCCAATGAATGAACATATCTATCAGATGGGGTCCACTTAGCAACTACACATCCACAAAAAATATCACAACATATTATCTCTTTACTAGAAAAATCTAATAGAGTTTGAGTGTCCAGTGAATAAATTATTTGAAAAATATCATTAAAATAGTTTTTTACAACTTTATTCATTAATTACTATGTCCCAATATTGCAGTATGCATCAAAAACCTGGGTGATGAAGCAAAGGGATAAGAGAAGGATAAAGGCATTTGAGATGAAATTTCCGAGGAGTAGGTTGGGAGTGACAAGGATGGGCTGGGTTAGGGGAAGAGGGGAGAGAGAGAGAGACAGACAGACAGAGAGAGTGAAGGAGGACTGTCTGCAAGATAGGATATAGAAGGCGAGATTGAGGTGGGTGGAAGAGGGGAGAAATCAAAGGCTGTTCGAAATGGAGGTGGCAGGCAGGTGGTCAAAAGGAAGACCCAGGGAAAGGTGGATAAAGGGAGTGCAAAGAGTGTGGAGTGGAGAGGAGTGGATTGGGCAAAAATGGAGGAAGAAAGGTGGTGGGAGGACAAAAATAAAAGGAGAGGCTTATGAATGAGACGGACCCTGTTAGTGGCAGGAAACTCTTCTTGATGATGATGATGATGATGATGATGATGATGAATTAAAAATAACCGAGGAAAAAATATCTTAAACACAGTTGCCTATCTGAATGATAAAACAAACATTGTATCCCGTATGTAAAAGACTAGCAGTATGTATAATGAAATAGTTCTACTTCTATTTTAGGGATTTCAATCTACATACCTGGTCATGTGAAGCATCAGTTGTGGAACCAGCACCATGACAAACTTGAGGTGGCTCAGTTGATAAAGATACAAGACTTAAGAATTCACTATGATTTCCCTAGTTTAATGGAACAAAAAACATAAAATAAAAAAATAATGAATGTATAAAAAAATAAATGGTAAAACTATTTTAAGGTTAAATGTAGGATAGTTATCAATATAAGCTATCACACAAAGTCTAAAAACAATAATTTAATGAAGTAGAAATAACATATCGTTCAAGCAATTGCAAGAGTTGAAAAATGTAATAAAAATGTTCAAATATTTCACTTGTAATAGAACTGTAAGTTTAGCCAATTAATGGTGAACTTTACTCTTCTAATCAAAGTTTTAATTTGTCCTTCAGGATTTACAATACAAAAAAAAGTGGTTAAACTTTATTTAGAAAAATCAGAAATGTGTTCACTAATTAGTATAACCAAAATTGTTTGGTGGTAGTAGAAGACAAGGTGTTATTGCTTGTCTATAATATATTACCATTTTATTAAATGTTTTGTTTGGTTTCTTTACTTTTCATTTTTCCTTCCGCGTTATGATTATTATATACACACTGTGTGGATGTAAAAAAATTTGCCAACACCAACATGTGCATAACAATAAAAAAAAAGTGATTTATCAGACAGATAAGAAGAGTGAGTGGTATTCAAAATATTAGCTGTGTTGTAAACAATCATGTAGTCAGCTGAATACTTAAATAAACAAGTATTATGAAGTGAGGTAAGAACAAAGTTGATAAAACTAACAGCTCTTGACACCCCCTTTGCACCCTGTGATTAGCAAGGTCTGATGGTCACCACAAGGCTAAAATAGCGAACTCATTAGCCTGTCATATTTTGTCCCAGCTTCCATTACAGCTTTCAAATAAATAAATATAATTTTAATAATAAGGTAGATTTTTTGTTAAATAATTACACTGATGAAGAAAGTTTCTGGTTTCATTTATGAGAATATAGGAGGGAAGTGAAACAAGGCGGGGGAAATTTATTCCGAAGGAAGTGAAAAGGGGGTGGGGGGAATCATTCTACCTGGTGATGAGATTTACCCCCTTCACGACCCTAAGAATACTTTTGTCAGGCCAACAACCACAAAATAAATATTCATATTATATTCTTGAGTTACTTTCTCTTTATATATTTTAAATATTATGGATTGACTTTTGAAACATAATAGCTAATTAATCTTGATACACAAAGCTTGGTTTTATATTACCTTTAATACAACAGTTTGTTTAACTTAAGGCTTTAAGGAATTGAAAAGTAATCATAATATAGCATACTAAGACAATATGCAATGTGTTGAACGATTTTGAAGTGAATATGACATTTAGTAAAAGAATATGTTATCTTTTACTTAAAATTTTAAATCGAGTTGACCTAGTACTTTACCAACTGGGCTGTACATTGTGACCCCTTTTTAATAGAAAAATATCCAAATATTATTATGATTATTATTAGCACCGCAACTTACTACCCATTCAGGCTATATGCACTTAAACTAATGTGTATTGGTAGGGTGATTGTGATATGAAATGGAGGACCTTCGGCTTAACATGGGATCCGAACCACGGTGGAGGCCTGGCATTCTACACATTCACAATTTGTGATTAATACAGGTCTTGTCAGAGGTGAAGGAAGGGTTTGGCAATCAGATAAATCTGTTTCGGGACAGAAGATTGAACCCCGGACTCCCAGCACAGAAGTCTGACACCTTACCCCTAGACCGCCAGGTCACCGACCAAATATTTATAATCTTGAATGATTGTTTATTTACAAGATGGGGAAATTGGATAAGCAGGCAAAATGAAAGACAATATAATTGATAGATTATGAGCATCAAGACAAATTTTTAACTTAGCAATAAGGCACTTTTATTTTCGATTTTAGCTGGTCATTTGTAAACTTAGTTGAATAGCAGATTTTTAAATTTATTTTGAGACCGGTCTAACAGGGTAGCCACTCAAATTGTAGAGTAAAATTCAAGTATAATTCTCACTTTTCCTTGTAAAACAATAATTTCCTCGATTTTTTAAAAGGCTTTTCCTCCAGTAGTTAGATTTTGAAAATTGATTCAGGATGAAAATGTTTTGTAAAATTTCTGTTGAACACACTACTACACACACTACTTAACTTGAGCAAGTAATGTTAATAACAATTACTACCTAACGCCTAGCTTAGTTTATTATTGTAGTATTATACAATCACCCTATAAACTCATTTTTTATGTCTTAAAACACTTTAAACTACTTCAAAATGAGTCTTGATAAAAAAAAATCCTAATCATCTGCTGTTGGGAGAGAATGACGGGAGCCATCAAATATAACTTCTCCCCTCCCATTAAGAAAAATATTTCAGGCTACATCCTCATTACCTTTTTTTTTAAAAGGTCTAGATAAGAAAGTCATTGTTCCACTTATTGTGTGTGCTCACTCATGAGTGAATGAGTGGAGAGTAGGCCAAATTAAACAGTAGAATGTATTAAAATGTACTAAGCCCAGCGGTGGGTGAACCTTATTAGTTGGGGGAGGATTAGAAAAGATCATGGTTCCAAGTCTAAAGGAGGTTTAAGCACTCAACTCTGGGAAATGTTTGAAAATGGAATTCTCCAGAATGCTATTTTGAGACCTTCTTATACATAAGACTTTGGGCTTCTTTCCAAGATATTTTCAGTGGTGCCTCCCTTGTTTTTTTTTTTAAATTTGGCTAACCCTAGGAGCTATTCTGTTTGGTCCTAGCAAGATTTTTTTTTTAAAATTAAATGTTTCTAGAATATATTTGAAGTGGTTTTCCTTTGAAAATATTTGACAATTGGACGCCTTTAAGATATTAAGAGCAGTCCTTCCCAAGCAAATTTTTTAAATGTTGATGCCTCTGAAAGTACTTAGAATGGTCCTCTTCGAATTTAAATGACTGACAAATTGCAAAATTCAAGTACATTTCCCGGGTCCTGATGAACAAAGTAGGAGCATAATTCACAGTTTTCACGATCAGTGGCCACCCTGTATAAGTAGGTAAACACATACATGGTCTGAATATTACATTAGCAGCTTCATTCTTTTTAGTTACTAATACATAGCTATCAAATACTTTGAAAAAGTGTTGAATTGCAAATAAAGTAGAACCTTGCTAATCAAAACTAATTGGGACCAAATCTTGTTTGGATTAATAACACATAAGGATCTACAGGGAGGCAGAGTATTTTCACTAATTTTAAATTATAGTTGAATGAGTTTTATAAAATTTACATTCATTTACAGGAAAACACATTGTGTTGGTTATATAACATGTAAATATTAATTATTTAGTGTTTATTAATACTAGTTTCTTACAAATTTCGTTTAACTTCAAATTTGTTTTAAATAAAATATATTTATTTGGCTTAGTTTGTGGCTTTTATCCACAATTTCTGAAAAATGTGTTTGGATTATCCGGAATTTCGGACTATCAGGATTTTACTGTATAGCTAAATAGTCAGATGTCCACTTATTTGAGCATTTATATCAAATAAATAAGTTATGTTCACAATAATAATCAAATTGGAAAAAACAAACAAAAACCTCACATTCAACAACAAAGGATATTAAGAAGTTTTGGGAAATAGGCATGAATACCAACAAATTAAACAGAAATCTTGGTCTAAGATGGGTATAAAATTATCTAACTATTTTGTCCAATAACTTTGCAGAAAGCTTTCAGTTTTTTTGATGTATCTTTTTAGAATAAAATATAAAATTGTCAGTCTTAAAGATGTTGGGAATGGAATAACCTTTGAATTTAGTCCTGATGGACATATTGATACTTCAAGAGAAATATTTATAAACATTTACTTCCATAAACATCCATAAGAGATTTTTTGGCATCAAGGTTTTACTAATGATGAACAAGTAACAAATTATACTACAATCACAGACAGAAGCAGTTATTATTACAAATGCCTTAACACGATTTAATAGAAATACTTTAAGAGGAAGAAGACTTAACTATCTAGTGAAATTATTCATGGTGTCTACTAAACTTGATGGATGAAATTCTTGACTTTTTCCCTGAATTCCCCTGCTCATTTCCTAAAATTTCCGGCTCA
>CABFOW010002413.1:59650-83356 GCA_902141385.1 Timema californicum
CCGGTTTTTGTTAACTTTTTTTATGTATAAGTTTTAAGATTTTAAATAAGTTTTTTTTATTTGTATTAACATAGTCTAAGAGAAATTATAAAATATATATTGCACTGCTACAAACAAAAGACGGTCTGAACCGCATTGTAACTAACTGATTTATTGATTGATTGATTTATTCATATTTTTAGTAAAACAACAATTTTCCAGATATTGTTATGTTTATTAGCACACAGACTATCAACGACTTAATCTCATGGGGTAGGGATTAGGAAGCAGTTAGGAGGAAGTGAGCCCGCATTTGCGTGGAGGTGGTGGAGTGAAGACAGAAAAATCGCAGTGATAAATAATTTGTGGAAAACCACCCCAATTCACCCGGCTGAGATTCAAACCTCGACCTGCCCGTCAACAGTTACCAAATGATTGTGAGCCACTGACTCCACCCCTGGACCACTGCTGCATGTGAGTAAATACTTGGGCCAATATGCTAGAACGGTTCTTATCATACTCTAATAAAGAAAGTTATGTGTTTAGGGCTAGTGGAGTGTTGTTGGCAAAAATATTTTTATATATTAAGTTTTTATTTGGAAATTTTTGCCCCCACCCACTTAACAATTAATAGAGTTAATTTTAATATTATACTCGAGTAAACATAATTAAACTTTTATTAATGCCACCTTGCTTTACAATTTGTTCCTGTCCCCCCAAATTAATGAAATCTAGGTACTCTGCAACCTTCTAAATTACCTGCAGCATTCTTTCAATTAACAAAAATTATGCTATGTGCAGAGTTTAAGCCAAAACATAGCCTCTGGATTTGATATAGAGGCTCATATAAGTATTAAGTGTAAGTTAACAGTTAACTGGTTTTGTTTACATATAGTTACAAATAATATCTGCCTAGTTTCCCTCACCACAGTTTTATTGTCAGTGTCTGTCATTAACCCAGTTACACTTCTATTTTTAGATAAGATCTCATATCTCTAACTTGGATTTAGCTGACATAGCCAATCTCGTCCTAACAAGAACTTTGACATTGAATTATTCATGACAATTAAGTTTAATTAACAATCATAGTAAGAAACAAAAACACATATGTGACCTTGAATTGACCCACAATTCTCATTGGCTGACTTTAAACTAGTCATATATTTATATAGAGGAATATTATGAAATTGTTTAGTTGCTAAAGTAATAGAGAAACAAATGTGCTGCAGTCTATTTCAAATTTGATATCCTTTTGAATTTATAAGTATCAGCATCACATCCAGCTAATTACTCTCAAATAACTTAGTGGCCAACTGTCTCTATGCAAGTAATTTCTGCAGTCACCATCAAAATTCACTGAAGAGACAGTGTGACAATCTGAATCTGACTATTACAGTGGAAACAAACCCAATTATTAAGTTTTGCTATAAAGTCTTCTTGATAATTATTAGAACACCCAAAATATTTAAATATTTTTTAATATGTTGTAGTTTTAGCAGTGTTACCTTGCAAGTTAGACTGCGGTTCAAGCAGTTGTTTTGAAGGTTTGAATTGTTTGAAGACCCCTTATTAGCATAAAGTGTTCCTGGGTTTCCCTCTGTAAACACTTGCCAAAAAATTATCAGCGTCTTTATTTTTAACTTGAAAGAAGTCACCAACCTGATTTGACCCTTGCATCATTAGTTTAGACTGAACCAAAAATGTTTCAAAGTATTTGACAATTTTCTACAAGCATTTTAAAAACACAGTGTTGATAGTTCTTTCAATAACTTTTAACTAAGGTTTCCCAAGAACTGCCAAATATTAATTTATCCCTAAGTGTGTGGTCTCAAAATGTCCTGAAATCACCACATGATGCCATCTATATCAATGACATAAAAAGTCAAAAGCTGACTCACCAGCATATTGACGCCTGTAAAGCGGACCAAGGGAAGTAACTTTGTAGGTGAAAAATGTTCAAACAGCACATTAACCAACTCTCCCCGTAAAGCTGGTGTAGAGTGTCCAAAGGCAAATAGCTATGTTTTGGTACTGTATACAGCTCTGCCCTATAAAAACTATAAGTGTAGAAAACTTTTCCACTCTCCTCAGTTTTATAAACACTGAAGAAAACTGTTAACCATACCCCGTAGTTTTGTGGTTCGTAAAAAGGAATAAGAACAACCAAATTCAATCTTTTAACACACACATCTTGAATCACCAATATGAACTTCAGAGAACATGACCAAGGTAACTGTACTTATATTCATACACAACCAATAACGTGAATAAATATTGCTAACACATTGTTTGTTCACTCTCACCAATGTTATGTATGTTTTAATCCAGACAAAGAAAATAATTAATTTGACAAGTATCTCATTGCTCGGACTTTATTATAAGCATATAACCCAAATGGGTAGTAAGACACTGTGCTCAGAAAAAAGAAAAACTTTATTATTTTACTGGCGTCACAAGACACATCTAGACAATACACAACATGTAAAGTAAACCATACAAGTCCTCCCAACTTGTCAACATAACAAATCTCTTTGCAATTTAACTTAACAGATAAACAAGATAAAGGAAAAATCAAAATCCCCAATGTTTTCTCAAAATTTATAATTAATTTTACAGAACTCAATATTTTTTAATTACCAAAAATAACCAATATTTTAATTTTAAACATTAGTTCTTTTAATCTCCAAATAAAAAACCCTTAGTATTTGTTGCCTTGTAGTTACAACCTTTATTTACTTATAATGCTTGTGACTGATAGTCGCAATGGCCATACCTATGAGAAATATTATATATAAAACAAAACTTTATTTAAGGAAGGTTATATTGTGGAGCTTTCCACCAACCTTTATATTATTACTTAATGTAGAGTCTGTATTACAACATTTGTATTACTGCATGTTATGATGAATAGTATATATACATTGAGAGCTAACATGTAACAGGTGTTGTTGATCCTTTAAGTTGAGAACCAAATATAAGGAACTAACACTCCATTAGTGTTATTTCTTCTAAATTTTGAAAACATGTTTTAGGTGAAATCAGCTGATATACACCTTGTTTTGACAGACCTTCCCTCAACTTTGCAAATGGTTTTATCAATTTATATCTACTCCAATTTTGACAAAAATAAATAAATAAATTTGGAAATTAATTTGCAATTTGACTGTTGATGCATGTGCAAGAAAGTGGAAGTCTTAGGCATCTAAGAATGGATTCCAAGTTAATAAATTTAATCATACCCCGATTCATAGATTAGATTAGCATTGCCTAGCATTATAAGAGTTGAATTAAACATAAAAATAAATGGCACTCTGAAAAATATGTTAGTGACAGGGTTGTTAGCTATTTAATTATCTATTCAAAAGTTTAAAAATCAAATATGTCTGCGTAAAAATAGTATGAAATTCACTTGAAGTGTCGAAAAGACATCAAAAGAAATTTCTCATACTATTTCTCAATCTACTGTAAATTCATTTGATATAAGTAATATTTATTGCTTAAAATCATTTAGCATCTTAAGCTTCGAGATAGTTTTGGGTCATAATAGCTATTAAGACTTGAATCAATTTTAATGTTTATACAAAGACAGCCCATAATATATTTGATAAACTTTACTTTAAAAGGAAATCATATGAATATAATAATTTACCTTAGGGAAATCCGAAAACTGCACATTGAAGTTTAGGAGCTGAGCGAGGTAAAGTAATTGATCTTTAGGTCGCGCCACCAGACTGTTTTGGTTGCTGTTTTGTGGAGATTTGCTAAGGTTTCCAGTTATAACATTCTTGTTTTTGTGAATGGACTTGGCAAGTGCTTCTGCAGTTGGTGAATTTCCACCCTTCAAAAGTTCTTTTGCTATTGTTGCAGTTGTTTGAAGATTAACACCTATATAGAAGTAATAAGTTTTAGCCATAAACACATGTTAATTTTCCTAGGTACAATTCAGCAACAATAAACATATGTTACTACTTATTATGAGTGTAATCAAGATATGATTGTGAGGATTTATAAAGCGTTACTCAAAGGAATACCAAATATAAAGTGCGGGTGTCATTTTTCTACATCTAAACAAATACTCCATCAGAATGTCATCTGAGAAGAAGTGTTTGTCTAAATGTCATATGCCTACTGTGGAGTAATAACGTTAATTATGTAGCTTAAAATCATTGTTGAGTGCAATTAACTCTTTTAGCAGGTCTTGGTACTTAACTATGTCAGTGCAGTTAGAGGGTTATATAGTTTAAACTTATTGGCATGAAGGAGATTGTGGAATGCTCAAGTTGTTGTAGCGTCAGCATGTAAATCATTATGGCCATGGCTAAAATGCCTGGCTATATTTAATTTTACTATAATACAGAATATTACATCAAAATATCTGAAAATACGTTTGTTTAGAGGTTTATTGACTTTACAATTATTCCTATTTCCTGGGAAGGAACAGCACCTTAAGTTCCATCAACGTGTCAGTTGACCATGGAATAATAATAGGAATATCAAGCTAGATCACGGATAGATTGTTAAGGTGGGCATATGGGGGAGGCAATAAAGGTAAGTAGTAGTTTCATAGTAAAATATTTTTGAGGTCTTAAGAAATCAATATTGCTTCAATAAAAACATAATGTTTAATCTTCTTCACATGGTGATACCGACAGTTCTTGAATATCTGTAAAAGGTGTCCTGCAATTTAAAGACAATTTTTTATCTTCATTTAAAAAGTTTGTCATTTAATACCCCCATGCTCAAGAGATATTTTCATCAACTGTCGAGGTCATTATGTGAAGAAAATTAAGCTCTATATTTCTATTGGAGCAATATTTGATTTATTTAGGCCAAAAATGTTTTGATATAAAAACTGCAAAAACACCCCCCACCCCTTCATCCCCAACCTAAGTGGGTGAATGCCAACAACCTAGCAGATGGGACAACAATGTCATGGCCAAAGTAATGAATTTGAAATAAATTAAACAATAACCATTAATAAATATGTGAAGTTAAAAATGAATCAGGGTATCAAATTCAAATTAATGTTTTAAAGGAGTGGTGCTGGTAAAATTATTTTCATTTTCAGCCTTTCTACTTACAGTCTATACTTCTAAATATCCAGACCAGCACTGGTTTGATTATTTCTTATGTCCTCAAACTGAATGTCAGAGTAAAATGGTACATATTAAAAAAACCTTGGTTGCACAAACTTAAGCAGCAGCATGACAAATTGGAAGGGATTGTCCAAGGCGTTTCTATGCCTTTTTGCACAAAACATAAATAACAAATATTTCAAACAGTAAATTGTTGTGTAAAATTATTTTTATAAGAGTTAGAGCATTTATAGAGTGATATCGGCTTTAAATAAAGAACAGGTGTAAGTTGTTCATCAATTTATAATTAAAGAAATAATGAACAACCAGAACTATAATTTTCTTTAAATATACTTATTAGAACAAGGCTTATCAAACAGTACCTGTTAATAAAGAGCAACATAAAAAATAATTGCCAAGAATTTTAAAAGAGCTGTAAATATTATTTGGTGAAGAAATGTGTGTATATCTGTATCACTAATGGTTCCAATGAGATTACATAGCATCACATAGAGCTTGTAATGGTAATGGGAATGGTCATAAGCAAAGTGGCAGGAAAACTCGGGGTGGAAAGAATGAGAGCAATGATGTTTGCTGATGACTTGATGGTATGGGGGGAGAAGGAAGAGGAAGTACAGGAACAACTAAAAGAATNAGAGTGTGGAATAAAATTTAACATGGCAAAGTGTGGAGTGATGGTAATGACCAGGAAGAGGGTAAGGCATAATAAAGCTATAAGGTTGGATAGATTAGAGCTGAGAAAAGTACAGAGCATAAAATATCTTGGAAGCATGAATGAGTAGAAAGGTGAAAGTAGAGAGGAGTTAATGAGAAGAGGGCAGCAAGCATAGTTGTTCTATAGGAGCATAGGAGACCTATGGAGAAGAGAAGTTCCCTTGAAGTATAAGGAAGTGTGTGCAGGGCGTACTTTGAACCCATTGTCACATATGAAGCAGAAACATGGACAATTAATGTAAGAGTGACATAAGAAAGTGGAGGCCATGGGAATGAAGATATCCGGGAAAGAGTAGGTGTACAGGGAGTACATGAGATAGTAGAGGAAGAGAGACTGAGCTGGCATGGGCATGTAATGAGGAGAGAAAAAGAGCGTATGCAAAAGAAAATGTTGGAAATGTATGTAGGAAAAATTCAGCAAAGGAGGCCAAGAAAGAGATGGGAAGAGCAGATAACAGAAAGTGTTCAAGTGGAATGAGAAGAATGAAAGAAGTTAAAGAAGGAACCCGAAACCCTCTCTCTCTTCCTATTTGAGTTTTTTCATTGCTATCTGTCTCTCTTTTTCCATTAGTGTTGAAATGCCCCTTAAATGTACATAAGTGCTAAGTTCCCATGTGGAAAAATGGTGAAGGGTAAACAAGCTACTTCTTTTAAAAATCATTACTTTGAGTGTGTGCATTTAAATTTAATACCCTAGTCACTAAACAATATTACAGTTACACACAGTGAAATGGATCGTTCAATCTTCAAATACTACTTCAGTCTTGTTTCGGATGAGGAATTTTTTTTTCATACTTATTTTTCTCTAATTTAGCCATTGGTATAATTTTTTCAATACAGATGATACTCCTGTTAAAAGCTGATTTTAACTAAAAAGTGAGTATTGTACTTTTTTTTTTCAATGAGGCTGAAACTGGGCTGATAAAAAAGAAATGAGTTGAACCCAACTAACAAATCCAAATATGTATCTTTGTTTTACATAAGCATCCCAAATCTGAGTCCAAATCCGATTAGAAGATATTAAATGTATAAGAGATAATTTCCCTTAATTTGACGAGTATTTTCCTGTAATTCTTTAATCTATAATAAGTAGGAAAAGTGACTAAATTATAACATATTCAATTAAGTGGTAAATTAATAGTCTGAGGTCTGGTTGGTAGTTATGTCACTCAAATATGTTAAGCTAAATCAATGGTAAGCACCTTAACACTCCTTATAAATATTGCAAAGTTTTTCGTGAGGCAATTTGTGATGAGTAAATTAAAAAAAAAATCATAGAGTGTTTGACGAGAAAGATATTTTCCCCAAATCAAATTAATGATTATCATACAATTGTATCCAGCAGAAATGGTTGAATATTTTGTTCTAATGAAAAAAGGCTATAAGGGTCTCTGAAAGATCTAAGAAAGTGGATTGGAGGGTGGGGAGGAATCAATTGAGAGGCGCCGAGAGGTCCTGTCCGGGTAAAATATTTATACCTTGAATGAGTTTTGAACCTATTTGAAAGAGGTTTATTTTTCACGGGTATTACTTTTAGTATATCTTTGTCATTATGTATAGTAACAACATAGTAGGAACATGGGTGGAAAAGAACATGATCATTTTTTTCAATAAACATTTAAATATGATAGGTGGCCCTTCTCCCCAACCCACTCTTGACCTGACACCTTAGCTCAGTTGGTAGCGTGTCTGTCTACTGAGCTAAGGGTCCCATGTTCGATTCCCGGCATTGTCAAAAACTTTATCATTGGTGAAATGTGGGGTTACCCTATTAGAGCGATGAATTAACGACAGAGGACTGGATGTTGTGCCTGTCCTAGTCTTAGGATAGATTATAAGGCAAATGAAGCTAAGATAAGACTAGCAAGCGGGTAGTGAAAAATATACGGCTCGAATAAAAAATAATGACCCAGGTCACAGGCTGAAAACAGTAATGGGTGTAAAAGGTAGGCCCCTTTATATTTTTATTTTATAAGTAATTATACTATCTACTGGTGGTGGAACCTTATTTGTGTAGTATGGGTGATTAAAAAATAAAGTTTTTTGAACGTCTTGGCCCCAAAGCCTTCCTCCTAAATAATTTCCGAAATTTGGATGACCTTAGAAGCTCCTCACCTGGAAAAATGTACAGCTACTCTTTCATAAGTTAATTGGAGTGGTTCTCCGACGTAAGATTTTTTTTTAATTTGGTGTCTTCTAAAAGCTATTTAAATTGTTCCTTGCCTAGAAACTTTTTGAAAATTTAATGCACCATAAACTTTTGGAGTGGTTCTTAAGTTGCAGATTTTTAAAAGTTGGATGCCAATAGAAGATATTTTTGTTTAGAAAAAATTGTGGTTCAAATTTAGTATACCCAACTAAAGAAATATGTTTTATAATTGTGTCACGGGTTCCACATCTTGCCAAAGCTTTCCACAATGTATACGATATTAAGGATATAGTCCAGTCATTTGGGGCTTAAAAGGGGGTTTACCTTTGAAGTTTTAGGGGAGTTTTGAAAATTGGTATATTTATAGATTTTGACATGCTCTTTCTAATTTTTACTTTGCCACCTCGTTGTTATTCCGGAAGTAGACGCCATATTGGAAAAATGGCGCTCGAAAACAGTTTTTCAACGATATTTCCTTTCCGACTCACTTTACAGTGAAAATAGTTATGTAATTAATTAAACCTATAATTTATGTATTAACCTTTTTTCGTTGCAGGTATAAAGGGACACTCCCCTTTGACCTTGGGATCCCTTCTACGAAACATCTGCCGGCAGAGCTCAAATATTTTGCCTGAAAATCAGTACGAGTGCGTCGTTCAACAGTGTCGTTCGCATTTTCAGAGCCATGGCTTCTGAGGAAGGGAACTGTTTCATTTGTGAAAATCCATTGCAAGGAAGTGAGGTGATTGTAGTAAAGGAAAAAGGACACGAGACATTTCGTAAGTCAAGGGTCAAAATAAATGACAACAAGAAGAAACTCTTGGTGGGACTGAAATCAGTAGTAGTTCACAACGTGTGTCGAAAATGCTACAACAATGAGAAAGTAATCTCTGCATTTTTGCGTAGAGGAGGTGATATCGCATCTGTGCATCCACAACTGTGATCCACTACTACCTCAACATTCTCATTCAAAGATCATTGTTTCTTGTGTGCTGTTGACATAACAGCAGAGTTTATAGTGAAACAGGAACGAGTTCATCCGCGAAATCGTAGTATTGTGTATATATAGCGTGCGTAAATTAGGAATGAAAGACAGTATTTCAAAAATTGCTAGAGCCTGTAATGATGATTGGGTCGAGCAATTGTTGAGCGTCTCGAGCAAATCAACGTGAAGGCACAACTCTTGGAAAAATACGGTGACGATATTTTGATCGCCCTCACTGCCAATAAGGCTCCTGTGGTTTTCTTCCGAAACACAGGGTATAACTTACTGATGGAAGCCTGGCACGACCAAAGAAACGAAAACAAAACCGAAGAATGTTCGGCGTATTGTAAATACAGCCGCAGATATCATTATAGAGGATATTCACTCCACGGTCCACCAGACAACATATTATCCTCCATCAGATAATTTTTTGGAAAACATAGTCTGATATACCTGAGACTTTAGGCGTTTTCCTAGATGATGTGATATTGAAGAACAAACGTGCGTCTCTTGAGAAATGGAAGAAAAAAGTATTGCTCTTGCACATTGCATAATTACCGCAGCAAGGCTGAAATCTTTTTTGTCGCCAATGCAAATCAGAGTAGGAGCATTTGTGTTACAAAAGAATACAGTCATCTCTTGGATTTTGCTCCTCGTATGCCGAAGCGACGCTTTTTCAAGTTTCGGTTATAATGCGCTCACCGTTGGATATATTGACAATAACGCATTTTCGCAATTTGTTTTCGACAACGCTGATTTCAATACGCAGACATTAGATGGTCAAACACTTTTCATGCCATGGGCGGTATCCAATGTATAATACCTAGAAATGCTATTGCTCCCGATCAAAAAATTGAACAATTGAACAAATGCCGTCTGCTCAAGTTGTAGGTATATTTGGCAGCATTGCATTGGAAACATGCGAGAAGAGAAACGTAATGGGGTTGAAAACAATACAGATTCAAAACCTCGATAGCATTCGTTCGGTTCCAAAAGTGATTATGTCTTCCGCTTCAGACTTATTGTGGCTATAAGGAAAATGGGTTGACCTGCCTAACATACCTGGATGGAGTGGATTTATGGAACAAGTGACAAAGGAACTTCCCTTCCAGAAAACATTTGTGAGATGCTTGCCCTTCAATAATGCTCCACCGAGTAATCACGACACAATTTTCACTGTTTCCATATTATCTGCTTCTGAACTAGCCCCTTTTATTGGTAAAATTTACAAATGAGAAATTTATTATTAATGTGATAACCATAAGATGCCAAACATTTTAACTGGGAGTCGAAATTTTAATACCGTTATTTCTAATTTAAAAACAGAGATGCCTATTTCCATTTCTTACCTTTATCTTTTCAAAAGCATTTCCTATTTATAAAAATGAGTGTCATTCTTATCTTAAAACATATATATTTATATATTTTAAGGATATAATATTTACATTTTATTTTTGTTTTGACTGGTGACATTTTAAATATACTACTTTACTTTAAAATAAACAAATATATACACTTGACATTTTAAAATAAGAATATACTCTAATTCAGGAGATTTTAGAAATACTTGGTTCGAGTTTGACTCTAATGAAAAACCCCAAACTCACAGACCCCTAAGCCCGGTAAGGTGTAATAATATTATTATTATTATTATTATTAGCACCGCGTCTTACTACCCGTTCGAGTTATACGCACTTACGCTAATGTGTAATGGTAGGGTGATTGTGAGATGAAATGAAGGACCTACAGTTTAACGTGGAATCCAAACTACGGTGGAGGCCTGGCACTCCTCACATTCACAAGATGTCTTGTCAGAGGTGAAGGAAGGGTTTGGTAATCAGATAAATCTTTGCCGGGACCGAGGATTGAACCCCGGCCGCCAGCATAGAAGTCTGACACCTTGCCCCTAGACCGCCAGGTCACTGTGTAATAATAAATATTAACAATGCTCACCAGTCATATCCCTTTGAAACTATTTTAAAAATTATGGGTGCAACGTGAATATTCATGGCAATTTTTTTATCACCAATGTATTTAATTACAGATGAATCCAATTCAAGGATTGTAAGAAAAGCTGAATAGATAATTGTAATCAAGTGCCAATAAATGTCTCAAACAAGAACTAACCTGCTTTAGATGGTGTATTCGGTATATAGCTGTTTGACACACCATCAGCCATAAGCAAAAGTCCTGGCACAAGTTGACGTCCACTACTGCCCCCAGGAGGTATTTCTTGACTTTTTTCATCTTCTAAGAAAGTCACCTAGGATCCATATTGTTTTAGAACAAATTAAGAAAACCGTAGACGTTAAGACATTTTTACAATCAATGATTCAATGTATTAATGTTCAAAAACAATGAAGTTTGGTGCGTGTAGAAATACTTAATTAGCAGGCTTGTAGATAAAATAAGAGTAATATGTTAGTTATGTATCTGTTAAGTATGTAAAGCTATTAAAGATTATTCAAATAAATATTAAGAAGGGCTGGGTTAGTAACCAAAGTCGATCATATGGTTTATACTCTTTGAAATATTACAAAGGCAATTTGCATGTCAGCAAACAAACTTTTGAATATAAACATTTTTAAAGGGTAGACGAGATACAGAGCCCTCGAGAAAAAGTAGGGCATTTATTAGGGCTGGGAAAGTAACTATTTTGCCGATCATTTGGTTAATTTAAAATTACAAAGATAATAAGTATTATTAGTTTTTAAAAATCCAGTGTTTAGGTGAGCTATTTTTATTTTGTTATACGTTCTGCTTATACAAGTTTGAAAATAAAAACAAAATTTAATTTAAATATAATTTACTTGATGATTAATACTACCTTAAACTAAAATTATTAAGGGAGAATCAAATTGACTTCGCTTTTCTCATAGTTAAGTGTGTGATAGTTTTATATAGGAATTTTAATTTGTAAATCTATGTATAGAACATCATAGCCAATATATATTGATTTTTCAGTAAGCACAGAAAAAATATTTCGTTCATTAAATTTCATGGAATTTAAATAGGCATATATAGTTTTATAATTATTAAATAGTTATCAAGTGACGAATAAATTAAAATAAATAGGGTGACCTGGTGGTCATCTAGGGGTAAGATGTCAAGACTTTTGTTCTGGGTTCAAGGATCTTTTTTAAGACTCAGTGAGCAAAATTACATTCATCGGATTACCAACTTTGTCATAATCCATTCCCCAAGTCGGAAGGGATTGGCTATTTCCCTTAAAGTTTAGGGCGGGAAACAAAGCATACTTTATGTTCCGGGCAGCCACTGCTGACTCATCACTGTTCTCTTTTGTAGGTATTTTTCTCTGTTCTGTAGCAATCTTAGGGGTGGATGGATTCTTGACGTTTGTGGTGAGACATGTTAGGAGGTGCATGATTCATTGTGCTCTTTAACAATTATTTGTTAGGTTTAGCAACCGAGAGAGCTTGACAGATTTAGAGGAGGCCAAAGATATTTTCTACTCTACAATGTTTTGGGGCATGGGAATTATGGAGAAAGTAGCTTGCAATGGAAGACCTACAGTTTAACGTGGGATCCGAACCACGGTGGAGGCCTGGCATTCCACACATTCACAAGTTGTGGTTAATACACGTCTTGTCAGATTGTCAGAGGTGAAGGAAGGGTTTGGCAATCAGATAAATCTGTGCTGGGAACGAAGATTGAACCTCGGACCCCCAGCACAGAAGTCTGACACCTTACCCCTAGACCACCAGGTCACCATTTAGTTATCAATTAATATATATGGAATTAGGTATTAAGCTTAAAAAGTATGGTTTTTAACTAGGGTTTGATGTTATGTTGGTACTGTCCCCTTATTACACATAAAGTGTTGACCTTGAAATCACCCTTCAAACAATATTTCTCACTTGCAAGTCGAAAAGTATGAGTCACCTCACCACAGGCTGTCCTTACAATCATATTTTTCCCCCTCCCTAACCAGTAAACAGCCCGTTCTATCCCCTTCCCCCCCATAAATCTCTACCCAGTTGCCAAGTAATACAGTATTAAAATAGAAAGTATCATGTAATCTGGCACCTAGCTCACCACTATCTGACTTCTCATTTGCAGAGTTCAAAAGGCTAACAAAAATAATCAGGCTTAAATTACTGAACAATGCCTTACCCTCTTGTGCCTTAGTAGAGTTAGCAATCGGCATTGACCCAGCCCTAATTATTAATTATAAATATCTACTACACTTTTGATATAGAGCTATTAATGTAAATAAAACAGTGAAGTGACTTTTTTTCGAGTCAATATTAAAAAAAAAGAAGCATATAGTCTTATTACCCATTTGGGTTATTTGATTAGTAGATAGTTGATGACTGAACAATGAAACTAGTAAATGTTGAAGGAGCTGGCTGGATGGATGGATAAATAGTTAAAAGTGAAAAACAACCAACGGCAAATGATACTGCCGGCGGGGTCAAAGCCTAAGTTAGCGAGATTGAGGAGCTGATGTTGGACAGATGGTTTGAAACGGTGGTAACGTATAGATGTGTTTGATGGATAAACTACATAATGGGACTAATTTTAATTTTTTTTTTCGTTTATTAAGTCAAATGTTAACTAAACCTAGTTGTATAACATATTATAAATCAAAAGAAATGTAACAACACAATTTTGCATTTATTAGCAAGTAAAACAATTGAATATATATATTCTGAAATTGATACCTGGAAACGAGACAGGGACAATACACGAGGCAGGTGTCATGTTTCAATTTTCAGAAAAAAACAACATATATATGAGAATCAAATAGCCAAAGCTATTATTTATGCTTTTTGGTGAATATTCCTCCACCTAGATATCATATTCTGAAAATTGAAAAATGACACCTGCCCTGTGTACTGTCCCTGTCCAGTGGTCATTTTTCAATATACATGTATAATTATATATATAAAACCTTTCTGTTTTTGTCTAGGTCCTGTCCTAAGGAATCTGTAACCACTGCCTTAATTGTAGGCTTGACTGGCTGTGTGGTTGGTCGAAGATAGCCTAGCTGCTCGAGAAGTCCTTCGGCAGCAGCACGCTTGGCTAATTTCTTGTTTGGACCAGAACCTGTACATGTTGTTTGCCCAATAGATACCTGAAAATACACAATATTTAAATAGACAAATCGGTTTGATCATTAAAAATAACTTTACAAATTTATCTACTTTGACACTTTTGCACTCGGTTTATTTTCACCATTGTGATTGAAAACACTCAAGCACTGCTTATTAAGCTTTTTAAATTTCCCCATAAAAAACTGAACATATACATATGTAAAGATAGCACTTGTAATATAAATATAGAATAGTAAGGGGGAAAAGAAATTTCATCAATCATTATACTAGAGTAATTTTCAAATAAAATTGAAAATTTGATATGATACAGAGGACAAAATAAATTCACTTAATGTAATTTTTCTTCATCATTCATCCAGCAAGAAATATAACTATTATAAACTATTTTGTTTTGTTTTATTTTTTAGCGCCACATCTTACGTCTGGGCTATATGACAATAGCATTTGTTTATTTAAAATTCTATATAATTTGGTATATATTGAGTTGTCTGATTTTATAACTACATTACATCTGTAAAAAAAAAACGTATATAAGTTTTAGGAGTCAAGACCTGCATTTCACCATTGCCTAGTTAAAAAGTGTAAACAAGCAACGCTTATATAGAATTAACTTTGAAGAAAACAACAAAAAAATTAGTAGATCCTAAATAAACTTTAGTATGAAAACAAAGGGGGAAAAACAACCAAAGAGCAGCTTTTAAATTTATATAAACATGAAATAAAGAAAAAAACCCAAGTCAGAAACTTATTCAGACAACTTAACTTAACTTAGTATAAAAACTTTATTTGGCAAAAAAAGGAAGTTTTTTTTAAATAATATTTTGCTATCTATTTAAGAACACAAGAACCAAATCCTAACATTTAGGATGCATTTTTGTGGTGTCATTTAGCAATTACTAAAAAAAACAAGAATTGGCTTGGCGTTGATATATTGACTGTATGAGTGTTTTAACTATTACTTGGCCAACCAATCAATCAGCATGGTGGTTTTAAGATTAATATCTTACCTTTTTTGGTTGACTATAAAAGATAATTAATTCTATCAAAAGAGTAAAACACATTTTTACAGTTTGGTATAGTTTTGAACATGAGGCGCATCAAGAGAGTAAGTACTGTTCGTAAATATCTGTTGTGTACGTAGTGATTAACTGCTTACACATGGTAACCTTTTATCATTCAAGGACAAAGTGCTGACATAATTTTGTGAGTTTATATTTAGTTTGGGGATGGCTATGTCACATTAATTATGTTTAAAACAAGAGATCAGATTGCCAAATGTAAAGTAGAAATTAAGGTTTTTAAACAGTAGAACTTAACCCTTCCAAAAATCATCAGGTTAGTCATGTTTCTGGAAAAAATATGATGAGTGAAGGGAGGGTGGGAAAGTGGGTTAGACAGTTTAATGAAGGGAGAATATCAACGACAAGGAGATAAGAAGCTGCCTGTCCCTAGTCTATGTGAATCTGTTGAAAAAAGTGGACAAGAAAATTTGCAGGACTAAACAATTGATGATGTCTGAATTGTCAATGCAACTTTATGACATATGACAATCTTTATTGCATGAAGTCATGCCTACCAACAACAGTTTTGGAGGTGAGTACCAAAAATGCTACAAAGGATCATAAGAAAGAATGTATGGGATCAGCTTTAGAATTTTTGCAGCTGTAGTAAAAGGGAGGGATGTTTTTAAGTAAGAATGTCACAGGTGATGAAACATGGGTTTCCCATGTGACATCAGAAACCAAGCAACAAGCAATGCATTGGCAGCATAGTGGCTCCCCAAGAAATTCAAGCAGACACTATCCACCAGAAAAATCATGTGTACCATGTTCTGGGACAAGAAGGGAATTCTGCTGGTGGAATCCACGCCACAAGGTACGACGATCAATGCAGATGTGTATTGTGAAACTCCAAAAAAAGTTATGGAGGGCAGTTCAGAACAAAAGGCGCTGCTGCCTGTTGGGTTCAGGAGTTGTGCTACTGCCCGACAATGTGCGCACACAAACCCAGTTAATTAATGGCAGTTGCTTGATTCTTTTGACTGAGAGCTAGTGCATCAGACCCCACTTCCTCCTTTGTCAGACCAGGCCCCGAGTGACCACCTGTTTATTAGGAGTCTGCGAAAGTTCGATAATATCAATGTTGAATTAAGTCCTATATCACTCAATTTGATAACTCAATGTGAATAAAACTAGAAAATAATCAAAACGGTTTTAGGCCATTGCAAGTCCCCAATGTGTCTAACATGATAATATATTTTTAATAACAAATCTAGTAAATCCTTATGAATTATTGTTAATACAATATTTACTATAAACTTAGAATAGGAAATCAAATACCATTGAATTCTAAATGTTATTTTGAAATAGGGCTATATTATCACACGTTTCTAAGCTGACCAGCTAATATTTTGAAAATTAATTTGTTTACATAAAGCAGAAAATAAATTACATTAAACATTTATATGTTTGTAACAGGAATAATGCTTTGATTATATTTAAGATGTTATAAAAGATTTTGTGTATACAAAATACTTTATAAGCCTGTTGGAACATTAAAAATATATAGTCTAAGAAAATAAATAGGAATTTGTAATGGGTTGTTTATTTCTTCGTTTAAAATGATACGTATACCTCTCTGTACATGTGCATGGCATCAAATGTTCATACCCACTACAAAGTCTTGGAAATGAAACATGAAATACTATTTTTTTTAAATTTAACAAAGTGTATGGTTGGTCAATACATGATGCTGTATGTGGTGGTAGCCCACCACCACATTGGTTTTAAACTCCTAGAGAGTTTAGTTGTGGTTAAGGCTTTAGATTTAGTATTTTCGACTTGTAATTTTTTTTTATATTCGTGGCTTAGGCATATATTTAATAAGTTTTATGAATGGCTGGATACTTTATCATATATATATATATGTTTATTTAAATAATCAATAACATTAAAGAAAATGTGTTGGACTATAATTTTTCCAAACAATATCTAAAATATCAAATACCTTGACTTTAACTTATATATTTTTAACCAAGGATTTCGAGCAAGTGCTAATAAAAAGCCTTAATTTTGTGTCAGGCAAGATATTCGTTAACTGATTAAGTAATGTTAAAGTACTAGTTAAACTTGGAATATCCACACCATTTTAAATTGTAGGCCTATATGAAAATTTATTGTCTGATTGCATGTTTGAAAAGAAACATTACTATAACAGTTTCCGAAACAGAGTTCCAGTAATCACAAAATGTTCCAGAAATATTGTAGTCTTTATAAAACTGAAGAGAAACTGCTGGCCAGTGTACTTAGTGAGGATCTTGTAACTATACAATTCAATAATACAAATTTAAATAAATAGTTCAAAAAATTTCATACACATTTATAACGAATTTATAGAGAGCTAAAATTAAAAAAGGGACTTTTAGGGAATGTTAGTTTTGGGAATTATAGGGACGTTAGGGACCAAGAATGAGCTCTGTCCGCATGACTTAAGCTTTATGACTTCTCTATTGCAGTCTTATCAGTCAGATAAGTGATGCTGAGGCTATCTTTATGATATGATTTGTTGAGTTATATTTACAATAAACAAAAGTGTCTTGTGTTTGGGTGCTCGATATGATCAGAGAAGGTTGATAAATACAATAGCATACAATCTTATATAGTGAATGATTAAAAAAGATAATATAGCTAGGTTAAGTTTGATATGAGAATCAAAAAAGAGTATGACTTTCTAATGTGTATATGATTTTTGTCAATTTTTTTAGAAGCGCCACATACTACTGATTAGGGATTTAAACATTTGTACTAATAACAATAATGCACTGGGGATGATAAATTAATTTAGATGACATGTACATGCAATTGTGTGGATGGAGAGTGAAAAATATTTAGGAAAAACACTCAACAGGGATTAAATAATAATATTAGCACCGCATCTTACTACCCGTTCGGGTTATATGCTTTTTAAGTACTAATTACGCTAATAGATTAGGAATTGGGAAGGTGGAATTAGAGTAAATGAACCCGCATTTGCGTGGAGGGAGAGTGGAAAACCATTTAGGAAAAACCACTCCCAGTTCACCCGACCGAGATTCGAAATCGAACCTCGATCTCCCCGTCCTCAGCAGTCGAGCTCAACACGACTAGCACGTTAGCCAACTACGCCACCGAGGCGGGTAACAGGGATTAAAGCCTTGATCTCCCTGTCATTGCATAATGAGAGTTGACACCTTAGACCATGCGGCCTAAAGCATGTTATCCAATGTTTAAGCCAATTATAATTTAAATTAATTTAAGGCCAGAATCTTAGCTATGTATTATTAAATAATATCTAAGTAACTTAAAAAATGTTGTCATATATTCAACACAACAATATGAAAATACTTTGTTTATAAAAGAAAAAAGTAATTTCCAAATGGCATTCTCTACTAACATTTAGAATTGGATAGGTACTTAAAATGTTTTGTTTAAGATTTTGAAAACAAGTAAAATATGAATAAAAGCATTGTAGTAAGATTAAATAAGATAATTTAAAGCCATAAAAAATATAGATGGAAACTGAATACCTTGCAAGTGTATAAGCAAAACTCAATCATTATAGGTTTCAATTACAATGGTTTAATTCAATCATACTGTGAGAAAAAAGCAGCTAACTATCATGTTAATTATAAAAGTTCTCTGAATTTTAAAATTGACTATTGTTAGTGTTAAATATTCAACAATGAAAATTAAGCATGCATGCAACATAAACCAACATGAGACTAAATTAGGGTGATAATGATATAATAACCTCCATAACAAACTCCCTGCGTCGAGGAACTCCTCTTTCTTCCAACAATGAGTATACTGGTTCCCTTTCTTTCTTTGCCTGCTGAATTTGGATTAAACGTGAAATAGGGTTTATATCCTCACCATATTCAGGTTCTGATTTTTGTTCCTGAAAATTTCAAAAAATTACATGATAATTTCACTTTCGCCCTTAAATAAATTGTCAAAAAGAGAATATACATATTCTATAAAAATATGTTTAACAAAGGGTTATCAATTTAAAAATAACATTAAGGAATAGGAATTAAAAGGTTATTTAAGAGAAACTCTATCAGAATTTGCCTAGACTAAATGGAAAATACTGTGCAGTAAAAAACCACCAAAATGCCAGGATTCAAACTATGACTTCCTAGCACAAGGTCAAATTTGTTGACTGGGTATAGCTGTGCCAATAATAATTTTAAACTGTTATCTAAAAGTACCTACAGCTAGTTTCATTCATTTAAGTCTAGCTCGAGTAAGCTACATAGAAAGATCCCAAGTGTTAACTTGAATCTGAGTTTAATAGAATATTTAATATTAAAGCTCAACAATTTAAAGAAAAATGTAATGTTCATTAAACTAATTAAATGGCAAAAGCATTAATTTTTGTATTATGAAAATGCCAAGGTTTGAAAACTAGAATAATTTTTCTTAAATAAAAAGAATAAAGAGCTATAAAAACATCTAGTATGATTAATTTTAAAATGAACTTCTAGTAAGTGAAATAAATGTTTGATTATATTTTATATTACCTAAGTACAACGCTTCAATTCCCTTCCTATATGTTGACACTCCCATGAACTCTCCAAGATAAAGAAATCATCTACTTATCAGAGAAAGAAGATAAAGATGTATTTTTTTAAAGCTATACACTCAGTTTACTCTGAAAGGTGTTAGTCTTGTCTTGACAGACTAGACTATGGACATTTCCTATAAGCTATGGCTGAATGGAAACATGCAAGGTGAGCTTGCTGCTACTTTGACAGAGTTGGCCATGGCCCAATTATTTAAGCTTCAGCATAGTGGAACCATGCAAGTTAAGCTTTCTACCTTTCAGGACAAACCAAGGATATATAGTACAATTTTGCAAGGTGTACTTTATAGTCACACCACAAAGTTATACCTTTCTATAACTTCTTAATTTGTCTCCATTCATAAAGTGGTTTGTTTAGTTGTTGATTTTAACAACATCCCAATGGCCTCCACCTTCTTTATTAGGTTCTCCCCAGCACATATCCTCCTTTCCTCAAATGAACTAAACGTTTCACAGACAACATCAAGCCAAGAGAAGATGAGTTAACCAATTTTGGGATAGTTTCGGGAATTTAAATTCTCATTTTTATATGATGATATTTTTATTTTATTTTCATATAAGGGGAAGACATTGAAGAATTGAAACTAAATTTATCAAATTGTATTAAACTAAGACAGGATTGTGTTTACATACCAAATTGGTAATAATCTATTAGTGCCTATAAATAGATTTTTTTCTCTAGGTTTGTCACCCTTTAAATGTTATCTAGGTTTATCACACCAAAAATGATTTTAAATTTACCACCCCGTAAATGTTTTCCAAGTCGATTTCCCCCTAAATTATCTCCAGGTTCATCATCCCTTAAATAATCTCCAGGTTCATCACCCCTTATTATTATTATTAGCACCGCGTCTTACTACCTGTTCGGGTTATGCGCACTTACGCTAATGTGCAATGGTAGGGTGATTGTGAGATGAAATGAAGGACCTACAGTTTAACGTGGAATCCAAACCACGAGTGGAGACCTGGCATTCCTCACATTCACAAGATGTCTTGTCAGAGGTGAAGGAAAAGTTTGGCAATCAGATAAATCTTTGCCGGGACCGGGGATTGAAATCACCCCTTAAATGTGTTCTAACTTTATCAAAATTTAAATATTCTAGATTTATCTTACCTTAAATTTTCTCTAGTTTGGTCACACCTTAAATGTTATCTGGGTCTATCACCTCATTTAAATGTTCTTCAGGAATAACAGCCACTAAGTATTTTCTGGGTCAAATCTCCTAAAAATTACCCAGTCCTAACATCCCTTAATTTCAGAATAAGGTTAAAAATCAAATAAAAATTGAGGCTATTTCTGAGTTAATTATTTCTTGTGGTATTGTCAACATTGCCTACCAGTTGTAATAAATTTGGTGGCCAGCCAAGTGTTTATGTACGTTTTTATTTTAAATGTAGCAGGCCTCAGATTCGCCCGATTCTCCTCTCTACCCTCCCTTTAAGCAAGAGGTTCTCAAACTTTTGAGACCAAAGGAACTCTTGAACCAGAAAAAATACATGCTGGAGCTCTCATATCATGTTTACACTAATATTATAAAAATTTAATAACGGAAGTTAACAATTACAAGTAGAAAATTACACAACAATTGGAAAATCTGAAGTGTTCTGGCTGCAACTTTGGCAAATGTCCTTTAAAAAGACTTGGAAACATTCGCAATCCTAATTACTGATGCTATTTTATAGTATGAAAAGCAAATAAGGAATATTATAAAATTGTTTCACGGAGCCTGAGATAAGTGGCGGAGCACAGTTTAAAAACTCTGCCCTAAGCTACCACTTTGGCTACGTGCAACACAATAGAATCTTTAACTACGACTCTCATAAAAACCAAACAGCATTGTCGAGTTGAAGTGGAAGGTAATCTGCAGTGTGCTTTGTCAAACATCAAACCCAATATTCAAAATCTGTTGAAGACAAAACAGTGCCAACCATCACAATAAACTTAGTTTTTTTTCTACCTTTATCCTGCCCGTTTTACATTGATTTTTGTATAAAATAAAGAAGTGACCAGAAAGCATTTTTTAAATTAGATATCCCAAAAGTTTATCACCCCTTAAATTATCTCCTAGATGACCCTCCCTTAAATGATAACCAGGTCTAGTTCACTTTAAATGTAAGTTGACTTTATCACATCTTAAATTGTCTCTAACTTTGACATGCATTTTAAAACCCCTTCCCTGCTTGGGCCACTACAGACCTAGTCTAATTCATAAATGGTTGACCTTGGATAGTTATTTTCACCCCACACACTCTGCCCATGCCTCAATCCCTTAGCCAAGAAAACTGGTAAAGAAGAAAATATATCTAGTCACCCACATTATCTGACTACATGCTTGTCAAGCATGTGGTGGTGCTAATTGCTGCCCGGACGCCTACTTGCCTTGTTTTAGACGGTCAACATTGTAATAGTATTTTTCCGAAATTACCGAGATTACAGCAAATTTGTTATCAACTTTCAAGAGAGGAACAGGAATTGTTTTTAGATGAGGGAATCTCAAAGTTAGCCGCACACCTTTGGATATTAGTTTCATATCCTAATACTTGAATATAATAGTGATTTTTGAGAGGTTATCTGCACATTATCTTTTAGATTGTTTTTTAAAAGAAAATTTTGAATCAGCCAGGTGCTTGCCTCAAATTAAATAAGGCGATAAAGATTTTACTATGTGTGATGTTTAAGTTATAATGATAACAATAAAGACTGAGAAATTATGAAACAAATTAATAAATTAATGATTTTATGTGCAAGTTAAATAATGATCCAAGTATATGAACTTATTAAAAGCGTGTCTACCAGAGAGTAGAGATTACAGGGTCGTTAAACAAAGCACCTTCATGGGGTATACATTCTAGAAAACATTAAAGGGATTTTAAACAGATAGAAGTTTCAAAGAGTTTCAAACAAAGAGAATATTTAAAGGGTGACAAACCAAAGGAATACTTAGCGGGTTAAAAACCTAGATATTCTTTAAGTGGTTTTAGACCTTATACATTTTAGGTGTTTCAAACCTAGATACCCTTTAGAGGGCTTTAAGCCTAAAGAATATTTAGGGTGCTTCAAACCTAAATAGCCTTTAAGAGATGTTAAAATAGAGAAAATTTAAGATAAATGAGGTTTCAAACCTAGCCGACATTTAAGGAGGGTAAAAAATATATTTTATTTTATTGCACTATTTCGTTAGTTAAATTTAAAACACCATTTACAAAAGAGATTAACTAGTAAAGATAAATTAAAATTAGTTATTCGATTTGTATTATTCAATATTTGTTCAAATTTTTAACATTTGTTTCAATAAAAAATGCTATTCGCACACCCCTATCTATATTATTATGTTTTTATGAAAACATATTATTTGTATTATATTTAATAATGTCAAAGCTTTTACAAGTATTACCTTATTAGTTTAAAATATAATATATATTTTTAATCTTGAATTATTCTCAAGTGTCATTTTCATAGTTTCCAGTTTCTGTCCCGATCCCAATATTTTGACTCATTTCACATCCCGCTCACGTCCAGATATAAAAATGTAGTTCCTGTTCAGCCCTTGATCAGCCACTCTTCTGTCTATTATTTGCTATGAACTTAAACGTAAATTAATGGAAACTTTATTGCTATGCTGGCAGTGGAAGAGGTTGAGAGAAAGGGAGCAGTAGGGGTTGGGATTGTTTTTGCTAACTGGAAATATTAAATTGAAAAGGAAAGGCAGGGGTGTACCATGCTTGATGACTGACTCCTCTTACCTGAATGCTTAAGTAAACACTAAGCGTTATTATAATTACATTTTTTCGAATTTTTAAAAGGCTTTTCCTTCAGTTGAGACTTTTCAGATAGTTTTGAATGAATTTGTATAAGGTTTGATGAACATGTCAACATATTTTGTATTTGAGCAAGTGTTGTTAATAAGTATTTCTACTCAATACCTAGGTTAGTAGACTATTGGAGTACCGCACAGTTCAATTTATACCACTTATCAACTTCAATTACATCATATAAACACTTTATATTACTTCAGGAAGGCTCTTTGCTAAAATAATTAATCATTATCATTTCCAGTTGGGAGATATTGCCATGAGCCACAG
>CABFOW010002414.1:0-12553 GCA_902141385.1 Timema californicum
CTTTGCTTCATCCCGCAGCCGCTTGTTTTCAGTAGTTAACTGCCGAATCTGCCCCTGCTGGTCCGCCACCACCAGCAAGATCTTTAGAACCTTTTGCCTAATCTTAAGGATCATCCCCTCGTTGACCTTATTATTCAGTAGCTCCACATATATCTCCTCCATGCTATTCGCACTTCCCTGCGCTGCTTCTGTTTGTTCCCCCTCTTCCCCTGGTATTGTCCTCTTCTCTTTGGTATTCTTTTCTTCATATTCCTCCTGCATCTTCATACTGCCACTTACTTCCTTCTCCCTTCGCATTTCCCGCTTCCGCCTTTCTTCCTCCTGCACCCTATTCAATGCTTCATTTTCCGACCCTTCTGTCCTAAATAGCTGTAGATTCATTAAAAGCCTGACTCAATGCAACGCAGTCCATCAAATTACCGTTTAAGTTTATTTACAGTACAAACACTCAGCGCCAAAGTGAGGGGGGGGGGCAGCAGGGGCAGCCACCCCAGGTGCTGAGCTGGAGGGGTGCCATCAGGATATAGACTTTTTTTTACATAATATGTAAGATTTCGAAATTTATTTAAACGCGTTATTTAAAAAACTATACAATTCTCTTTTAAGAATAAAAATGGCGACTAGATGAAACCTCTAACATCCTAGCAAAAAATGTTTGTATAGATTTGGTTTGGGTGTAACTGACAGTAAATTCTACTATGAATATGTGACGGGCGAAGGACAAACAATCTAGGAGAGGTGGAGATAGCTAAGCAGAAGTAATTAGTGGCTGTGACTGCTTTCGGAATGTGGTCTCTTTGTTTTGGCACCTTTGAAGGGGGGTAACAATTAAGACAAGCTGTTAGTGAACAAATAGTGTGTGGTACGCGCAGTGTTTCGTACCAAGTAAGGACAGCAGGGGCGGAAGTAAAACGACTGAACGTGAAAGGAGACATGTGGAGAACGTCCTGAACGGGGAAAGGAATGTAATTAAAATTTCGCTGAGAATATTGTGACAGTTTAAATGTGAAATTTGCTCGCTGCCGTGACACTGTGATGACATGTATTTGATTAACATTGTTTGTAAATTTGTATATCTTTATTGATTGGTTTGCCTGTGAATTAGTGCACTGTGCCACGTGTGTGGGTCGAAATGGAGCCTATAAAGTTGTCGGAAGCACAAGGCATAAAACGGGAAAAAAAGTAGCAGAGAACATAGTTCAAGCCAAGCATTGTCAAAAACTGGATTGGGTATGAAAGGTGGATCCCTCAACCAATGTGCTACCACTACAACAAGGTATTTAAAGTAGGCCATCTCCATCAACACGTTTCGAAAATGAAAACTTTACTAAAGTAACTAAATATAACTGGTAGTGTAATTGTACATTCAGAGGGTTCCACACCAAATCTTAACCAGTACTTTCCAACATTTACTCCTTATGAAGATGTACAGGAACAAGATTTGGAAAATGAACCAACACAAATGCAATGAAACTTTAATGATGCCACAACATGGTCTGATTTGAATGACCATGTGAGAAGCTTATTAGTTGAACATGGTCCAGAACAAAATAAAACTGATAATTTACTTTTATCAATCAATACAGAAAAGAGGCATTTTACGAGAAGTTCGTTCCATTGTAACCAGTTACATGTTACAAGTACAATCGATTGGGGTAACACTTACCCTCTGCCCTGTTGGACTCGAACTTGGGAGATCGTGATCACTGACTACCTCTCTCCAACGCACAGTTCCATAGACTAAAAGGAGCCGTCTTTCTACAGCCGGCTCTAGAAGAAAGCCGCGCCCGAAATAAAACAACTGAAGGCGACTCTACACGCGTAGTTGCCACTTCCTACACCTGGACTATTCTCGAAGTTTCTTTTAGTTATTTGGGTGACCGGCAGAGTCCCCACTCCTTACATCCTTCTCTTCTTTCCCCTCATTTCTCCCTCCTATACTCACCACTCTTTGTGGACCTGGCTGTCCGTTTTGTTGCTATATATTGGGATGTTTTGATAGTATTGTCAATCATTGCACCGTTGACTTGGAAAAGGTGAGAGCAGCTTATTAAATTAAGGTTTTATCAAAGTTGCTAAAATTCTCTTTCAAATTATGGGGAGGAATCTCTTCAAAATTATTATTTCAGACTTGCGAATCGAGATTCGTTATCATGGGTAAAGTTTGTAGACTATTTTAGGGGATATGCTGTTATCACGTATTAATATAATTTAATGCTATGGGAAAGCTTGCTAATTGTTCTCGTCAGAACTTGATCTCTATTTTTGCTCCAGGGGTTTGACCATTAGGTTTAATACTAACCGCCACTCTGATCAATTTAATTTGGGTTTTGGGGAATATTAGCCTTTATGACAGATATGATATCCCATTTTTTGAGCAGAGGCTTGCATGCTTGATTGTTGCCGTGCGTTGCCCTTTTATTAATTATATGTGAAATTAACACCCACTAAGTGTATGGTTAGACATGGCACTTCCACTTATCACGGTTCAATTTTTTTTATGTCGTATATCAATCAAGGTAGTTATAAGGTATTTTGTTTGAGTTATGTCCTGGAGATCGATGTCTTTATTAAAATGCTCGCCTTGGGAAGCGCCAGTTTCAAACTCTAATCTTTATAGTCTTAAGTGAAATAATATGTTGATTCATATTATTGTTTCAAATTCTAATCTTACAGTCTATTTCACCTTTAGTGAAATTTGTTGGAATATGTTAATGTTTAAAATTCATATCTTTCCAGTAAATTACACCATAAGTGAAATAATATGTTGAATCATATTAATGTTTCAAATTCTAATATTTTGTTCTATTTAACCTTTAGTCAAATTTGTGAATTATGATAATGTTTCAAATTTTAATCTTTTTAGTCAATTTCCCCTTTAGTGAAATTCTATGTCAAATTATGAAACTGTTTCTAATTTAAGCGTTATGGACCAAATCATCTCCTATGAATAGTGATGGGTTATAATATTGTTTGCGATGTGGGCAACCTACTCTAGCGATGTGATATGATACATATCGAAGCCTATACCTTTATACGTCATACCATATGTGATTATTTTGGTAATTGATCATTGCACATCTTTTATATTTAAATCAAATAAAATACTGTTATTCTCTTGTAACTTTCCTGACTATTATTTCTGGGACTTGAAGGTGGTTACACAATAAAAAAACTTTTAAATGGAGAAAGTGTAGAGCCACATTAGCTAATCTATAATGAAGAGAAAAAATCAATTACTGTTTCCCCGGCATGCTATTTGAAAAGAATTTTAATTAATTATTGGCAAATTCAAAAGTAGAATTTTCTTTCTGGAAAAAAATTACATCCTCAAATTCCAGATCATGAAAATTCTGTTGAGCACCTTGAACGATATGTTACTTGGAAAAACTTTGAAAAAAGATTAAAGAGGTCAGTACAATTGATACTGAACTACCGGAAATGATCATAAATAAATAAAAAAGGGAAATGGTGGCACATTCTCAGAATTATTGTTGATTACATTTGGTTTTGTGAAGTCAACAACTTGGTTTTTCAAGGTTCAAGTACAAATACACGCGAGCCCAACAATTGTGGGTTTAAAAAAAATGCTTGTATTCTCTACTTTGTTATGTGGGAGAAAATACTAAATTTGATCTCCCGTGTGAATGAACAGCTAGAACAAAGATAAGACCGTGTAACGTGCAGTTAGTCACTTAAATGGACTGTAAGATGTTTTACAAGACATCCAAGATACAGGGATTAATGTTATACTGAATAAAGCATCGAACATCTGTGCTGCAACATCTCTTGAAATTGAAAGCTTCTTCAAGGAAAAAAGAGCAAAGAAGAGGAAAAGACTGATTTTGGAAGAAAGTAAGGACACTGTTTTTACAGGAAAACAAGGGTTCAGTAGACTTTTATGTTATTTTGGACAAAGTCTTAGAACAAATGGAATGGCGTTTTAGATGTTTTAGTGAAGTGTTAGATGACTTTAATATTTTAATGGGAAAGTCTTTGCAATCTATGACTGTAAAAGATCTAAACACTAGTGCAAAACGTTTAGCAAATAAATATGATAAGGATCTGGATGCTACTGAAATAGAAGGGGTAATAGCTAGTTTTAAGTTCCGGGCCAGTTATTTATTTAAAAAAAGGCAAATTTTTTTAAAAGCAACCTCTATTGACCTATTGAATTTAATCCACAAAATGTCCTTATCCCAACTTAGTAATTGTTTTCAGATTATTTTTAACAATGCCAGTTATTAATGCGTCTGCTGAACGAGGTTTTAGTAAGCTTAAAATAATAAAAAATTACTTCAGGTCATTATTGAGTCAAGACAGGTTAACATACATGGAAATTCTATCAATAGAAAAAGATAATCCTAAAAATATTAATTACGATGAAATAGTAAATTATTTTGCTGCTGTTAAAGCTAGAAAGGTGAAACCGTAAGTATATTATAATTCTGTTAATATTTTTTAAATAATCTTACTTGTACATTTTTCATTAATAATTGAGGTAGCAATTAATTATTTAAAAAAAATATTATTCATTCAAGTAAGACTATTTTAAAAAAAAATCTTTGCAACACACCTATTTAAGCTCATATAATAAACACAGGCGATTGAATAAGATTATCTATAACAATATTAAATCATAATAAATAAATATTGCAAAAATATATTTTTTCTTAGGTAACTACTACTTAATACAATTAGCAAATTACAATCGGGACACTAATATTGCAAGCCACAATAATAATAGCAAGAGTTTTGCTAAAAAGATATTTTTATTATGTCTGCAACAGGTAGTCAATACAATCTGATACTATTACATGGGCGGAAAATAGGTGTTGAGGGGAGGAGTGCGCAAATGTTACTGTTTTCTCCGGGTGCCAATTCGTCTAGCTATGGCCCTGTCAACACTGAGTGCAGAAATTACTTTTACAATCGTATGCCTGCACCATGTGAACAGGTTTCTTACCCTACAAGTACTCCCCACAGGTATATATTGTTAGATTTAAAACAAGATTCTCCCGAATGGTTCAGATATAGAACCCGCACAAATGTTGGGTGTGGCGTGTGCCTACCACGCAAAAGCTATTTAAAAAAACGACACTTCCCGATTACAGATAATTTCATAATCACGAGTCCCAAAGTGCTGAAGCAGGCCCCTCTGCTACGAGCGATGTATCGCATGAACCCATCACCAACGTGTCGGCTTGCTGAAAACGGCTTACAAGAAACTGATTGACTTTGTTTGCGAATGTGCCTACAACACTTTAAAAGGGTAGGTGTCGTTGAAAAATGCGCAGACGACAAGGCTACATGTTCACAAGTTGGTGTTGCGCAAGATAGTCAAACGAGGAGAGTGCTGAAAGAAGAAGAGACGACTACTCGTTCAGAAGGGAGGAGCGTTCTAGCCCTTACTTTTAGACCCTTTAATCAGTGGTGTCTTCGGTTCCTTATTCAACAAGTAGATAATGGAACACACGAAAAAGATTATATTTGTGTCTCCAAAAACATTAAACCTTTACGAGAAACACCACCAACAAGTGGCATCGGCCACAAATCTAGTGGTCTCCGAGCTGGACAAGTAAATGGAAAAAATCCTCCCTTCAAAACTCGACAAGTCTAAATGGACTTTATACCAACAAGTGCTACAGCACTATCTGCACTTTAGTCAACACCCTCCACCACTTGAAATTACCACCACCACCACCACGACCACTCCTGAAGTGTTTGTACTTCCCACCCCTACTTTACTCAATACTGTACTAGTACAGGTGAGTAAAAAAGCTGAACTTTTACAATAATATTATTTACCGGGGTGGTATCTCTTGGGATGAAAATGGGGATAAGAGTATTCACATTACGCCTCTCCAAGGATCCAATATTATGGATTTAGTCAACGATCTGGTCAGAGCAAGAAGACACAGCGAACCGTCAGGGTGGCGAAAGTTTCTCACGGTGCTTCAAAAAAATAAACGTTCCAAAAGAATTTATTGTAAATCCAAAACGTTTGGCAACCAATAGGGATACGACGCTCTTACCCCAACCACTTACACCATTCCAATGCCCTAAGAAGAAGAAACTGAAAAGGGTGGACGAAAACAGTTAGCTGCCGTTCTAAGCTTAATGGCTGGTTTAGCTGACATCTACTACGACCTTTATCATCCTGCAGGGTGTGCAGGGGTAGCGTCGCTCATAAAGGCGTCCAAGAAAGATCTTGACAAAGTACGAGAATGGATTCGTGTGCAGGACGCTTATACCCTACACAAACCGGGGACCAAAAAGTTTTCACGCAACAATTACGTGGTGACAAACATTGACGATCTCTGGCAATCCGATCTCAACGATATGTGAAGTTTCGGAAAATACAACGACGGTGCAGTGTACTTTCTCACCGTCATCGACATGTTTAGCAAGATGGCATGGGTGAAGACGCTTACATCCAAGATGGGGAGCGTCGTGAGAGATGCCTTTCGGGATATTTTCAAACGAAGCGGTCGTAAACTTCTAAGTTTAAAGACGGACAATGGGACAGAGTTTATGGCACGTCTAGTCCGGAAATTTCTCAAGCAAGAAGGCATGCATTACTAGACCACTCATAATATGAATGTGAAGGCAAGCATCGTGGAACAATCCAATAGAACGATGAAAGGGTGCATGTGGCGCTACTTTACTAAAAATAACACGTATCGGTATGTGGACATCCTCCAAGATCTCGTCGACGCTTACAATGGCGCAAAACATTCCAGTATTAAGATGGTGCCAACCAACGTTTCATAAACCAATGCTTCAAGTCAGATATAATCTGTACAACAAACAGCATCCAAACTCGAATAGTAATCCAAAAATGAAAGTTGGTGACACAGTGCGTATTAACCAATCCAAATTGTTGTTTGAAAAGGCCTACAAAATCAAATGTAGTAAAGAAATGTTCAAAGTAAGTAGTGTCGGGTTGCGTCAACGTGTCATCTACAGGCTGACCAATCTTGATGGCGAGGAGTTGGAGGGAAAGGTTTATGAACCCAAATTGCAACGTGTACGTCTTCCCGAAACTTTCAAAGTTGATAAAATACTACGGGTTAAGGGTAAAGACGCCAGAAAGAAAGTGTACGTGCTGTGGAAAGGTTACTCCACCAAGTTTAATTATTGGATTCCTGCCAGTTACGTCAGCTTCCTAAAATGAAGGGTCAGTTTTACATCACTTCGCTGAGCGAGAGCTCTATGGGATATTTCCCGAAAAATACCCTCGCCAATTTCGCCCCGCAACTACCCTACCGTCTTACACTCAAAGGACAGTTGGAAGTCGCCCTCGCCGAATTCCAATATCCGTGTTCTTTCAATACCGTACGCGAGGGCCAAACTATTGTATGGTACAACTGGGTGGACGCTAATGGCATGGAACAAATATTCAATAATCACATCCCTCCTGGAAACTACATCTCTAGCCATGAATTGATCAAAGCTCTAAACGAAGTATAGGCGCTTAAAGGGGATTCAGGATTTGTATTCAAGTACACAAACCCCAACAAAATGTGGACGTTGTTTCTTCTTCACCAAGTATACTACAAATATACTAATCCTGTAGCTTGGTTTCGATCCTAAGACTAATCTGATCAAAGTCCAATATTCGCCGTACCCCACAAACATTATATTATTATTGTTATTAGCACCGCGTCTTACTACCCATTCGGGTTATACGCACCTACGCTAATGTGTAATGGTAGGTTGATTGTGAGATGAAATGGAGGACCTACAGTTTAACGTGGAATCCGAACCACGGTGGAGGCCTAGCTTCTCCACATTCACAAGATGTATTTTCGGAGGTGAAGGAAGGGTTTGGTAATCATATAAATCTGTGCCGGGACCAAGGATTGAACCCCGGCCGCCAGCACAGAAGTCTGACACCTTACTCCTAGACCGCCATGTCACCCTACCAACATTATACTAGTCTTGCCCTCTTAAATGTACATCTACACGGATATCGTCGATCCTAAACCCGTGAGTGACACTATGGCACCGCTTTTACATACCGTCAGTATCAACAACATAAACTATCACAACGGCATAAATAAGACAGTTAGCTATGAACAGTTGCACTACGTGCCCGTACTTAGTTGGGAAATTGAAATCCTGGAAATCAATATAAGAACAGACATAGGTGAACCTGTTCCATTAGAGTTTGGAAACGTATGCGTGAAACTTCATTTTCGACCTTGCTCAACATGAACTGTCCCTACCAATGTTACTACGTCAACCAGGCTGAAACAGGTATATTTTCGATCTACCATAGTATTCCCTATCAACGCAGGCACGGGATAGGAATATTTTCCAACGGCCTTATCAAGAGCGTTGTACCGTTGCTGAGAAGCGGCGCTATAGCCATTCGAAAACAAGCACTTCATACGGGTATCAACGTGCTCTCTGAAGTCGCCAATCAGCGTCATCCTTTCAAAGAGACTCTATGTTAGCGTGTCGGTGAGGCTGAAAATAACATGAAACGTAAGGCGGAGCATAAGATTGACACACTAGTAACCGGCTCAGGCTATAAAGGGCATCGTAAGAAGCACTGACGTCAGTATTCTGTCGTTGCCCGACGTAAAAAGGTCAAGAAAGAAGAGGTAGATATTTAAAGTTGAAATGTCGTTTCTACATCCACAGTCCTGCGAGTTTGCCAGCAGTGAACTTGATCTATTTTCCGTCCCTCCCATGAAAACCAGTCTTGAAAGTGGGAAATGACTCCAGTACAAACCTGTCTCTTCACTAACCGATAATTTACCCATCGAATTTACCATTACTGGTCAAGGCGAGCTATATATCGATATCTCACAGACTATGCTCTATCTCAGGGTGGCCATCATAAAACCCAATTCTGACGCTTTCACAAAGGTGGATCAAATCAATTCCATCAACCACTGGTTGCATTCCATATTAACATAAGTGGATGTTTTTTTAAACCAAAAACTAGTATCACTGCCCTGCAACACGTATGCTTATAGATCGTGCATTGAGACGCTGCTTTATCACAACAGTGACGCCAAAAGAACACATTTGACTTGCTGTCTGCATTTCATAGACAGCCCCAGAACATTTGAGAAGGCTAACGTGGGCAACAAAGGATTAGAGGCTCATTGCAGTCTCACCGCAAAAAGTAAGATGGCGGATCTTTTAGGGTAACTACACGGTGACGTGTTTAACCTAGAGAAATACCTTTTGAACGGCACTGAACTCAGAGCCAAGTTGGTCCGTTCTAGAGATGGATTTAGTCTTATGGCCATCCTTGAGCTCTCTCACTTTAAGGTTAACATAGTTGAAGCCGGCCTTCTAGTGCTACGTGTCAAATTAGCACCAACTATACAGTTCGCACATGCCAAGGCATTAATTGTAAGTCCCGCAAAGTAAAAACACTCACTACACCTACGGGTGCGCAAGGGAAATCCCTGGACAACGTATTCACCGGACAGTTACCCAAACTATGCATCATGGGATTTGTATCAATCACGGCGTTCAACGCAGACGCCAACAAGAACCCGCTAAACTTCCAAACCTATGGCATTAACTATTTCTCGCTGCACGTGGACGGGTAACAAGTGCCTTCGAAACCACTACAGCACGATTTTTTAAACGGCAACTATGTCATATCCTACCACACACTATTTTCTGGAATGGGTATCAATTTAATGAACGAAGGTAGTGACATCACTCGGAAAGCATTCCCTAAGGTATGTAATTGCTTTCGATCTCCCACCTAATCTGTCCACCCACATGACATCGCATTGGAATTTGACGAGGCATGGCTCTCTGAGCATCGAAGTGAGCTTCACCAGAGCTCTAACCGAAATTGTCAACTGTATCATGTACGGGGACACCAATAACATCATCAACATCGACAAGGACAGAAACGTCTTGACCGATTATGGGAGTTAATATAAACGGCTTCCCACCCCTTACACTCGTCATTTAAGTCATGGACGTCATTGTGGATTTCCAAAGCTTCATTGGCGACAGAAAAAAGTTTATCGTCAAGGAACTGAGTGTTTTATCTATTTTCGGTACATTACTTCAACATTGGGTGTTAAAATCCCCATACTCTATCGAGGAACATTCAGCCGCCACCAAAAAGCAAGCCAACTATATCATCAACAAACTTCACGGTATTCCCTGGGATAGTGGTGATGTGGATTACAGCCTGCTCTAATCCTTCATCTCCCATGCCACAACAAGTGAATAAATCGTCTACATCAAGGTGGCAGAAAAGAAAAAGTTTCTAGTCAAATATGCACCTACACCCGTCGTAGGTCTGTACGACAGAGGTTGTGCATCTTTGAAACACATAAATTGGGCCACACTATGTGCATGGCACATAGTTCTGTATGGGATTTCTGTTCGGCCTCCATCGTTTGGGGACTTTGAGAGTGGATAATTGAAGATGAACACGCACACCATAAGACGTGCGCCGAAAACAAACCCATGGTTCCATTCTGTCCAGTCGGTTGTTTTCCCTGCTGATCAACTACCCGCAAGAATAGCTCGACCTGCCACTCTCATCATCAACACTAATCCACACACATCAAGCTTGGGATGCATTGGGTCGCCATCTTTATCCACAAGAACGGCGTGGGAGAATATTTTGACAGTTATGGTTTTCCACCCCATATAAAACCACATCTGGCAGTTATACGCAAAAACACTTCCCGCACGTCTCATAGCACGCTACAACTTCAAAACATCACCTCAGACGTTTTCGGGCATTACTGTGTCATGCACCTTCTCTATCGCACTCAGAAAATGCGGACAAAAACTTTACTAACCTTATTCTCACCCAACAATCATACAGGCAATGACGCTAATGGGGTGAGATATTACAACACATTTTTCAAGACTGTAGGGTCCTGCTACCCCTCAAGAGGCTGCATCCAATCAGCATGGGCCTATAAAAGGGGCGTCCCGATGATGTGCTGGCCATAGCCGTGACAGTCGTTAAAGAAAAAAACATCATGGAAGGGCAAGACGTTTGCAACCGCAAAGCAAAGCCGGTGAAGCCATTCGCCATCACCAGTATTTTCAACACTTTGTTCCCGCTGAACGAAGTCGACGCCAAGCGAGTCCTCGTTGGCATGAACGTCAAGAACAACTTTACATCCAGCTAGAAAAATGCGGAGGGAACTGTGCGGTGTTTAACCGTACAGAGTGGCAAGATCTTGGAAAATACAAGTCGGTCATATCAAAGTTTTTCAGCAATATACAACCTCCTCAGAATATTATTGTGACTAATAATGAAATCTCTTTGAAACGCATGTGCGGTGACCATATGGTCGTCATTAGCGTGAAACAAGATGCCGGATTCCAATGGGTTACCTATCTAGCACCTAGCTGGGCGCGTCTTTGTGAGGTATAGGACCTCATAGACGTTGCCGTTGACCGCCGGGATATGTGGTCTACACCCATCACACGATATTGCAACGATTTTATCGACACACTCGTCGTGAATGTATACGACATGCTAACATAATCAGCAGATGTAATCGATCTCAAACAGCCTACGGTGGAAATGCACATTGGGAACCTGGACCTTATCAGTGCTATCTACTATACACGTCAAGTCGTCGATTTGGACTATTACATACTGGATGGTGAACTTAAAACAATTTTACTAACACGTCTAAGAGACACTGTAGAAAAACGTGTGTACGATTATTCCTGTAAAAGTGTATAATAAATATTACTTATGATGTCTGTGAAACCTTTAATATACATCTGTAAAACCTTTAATGTTTAATAAATATATGTTTTGTTATATCGTGTTTTATTCATGCAAAATTTTTCTGTCCCCTTTACACGTAGATACGAGTCTCGACTTGTTGACTCACCAAACTGTCACCAAATATGAATAGAATCATTGACCTAGCTCACGGTTTCAAGGTCACGATATATTCCTGTCTTGTCGAGCCGCCAAACTGGCAACAATCATCAGGGAAAACCCATTGTGACATCATTCAAGGTCACGATCTATTCTTTTCCCGACTTGTCTTGTCGATTGGCCAAACTGGCGCCAGTCACCGGGAAAAAACTCATTGCCAGATAAAGAGTTACGACACCTGCCTCTAAGGAGGGGAAGTAGTGAGTGGAATTGAAAGGGGTCTTAAAGCAGGGGGGAGCATCTTTCACACGCTTTGCTACGTTGCCGTCAGGAGAGTTTCGTGCTCCGTGTTCCCTCCGATGACGAGGAAGGAACGCCCGACGCCGTGGACTGCACACCAATAATTAAATAAAAAACTCCAACTCCCCATCCCAATCCTACCCAGACATAAATAACCAATGAGCACAAATAAAAAATCACTAAGCATGTATAAATAACCATTTAGCACAAATAAAAAAGCATGCATACAAAAACAAATAAAACTAGAAAATACAAGTACCAACATGTCTGGAACACTGAAAAGGGTTCAGGGGGAGAGGAGAAAGCCAACAGGCAATCACAGGACAGGGATAAAAATAACAACCTATCTGAGCAGTGGGGCGACAGGTCCTACCAACTACTCCTGGGTTGGGGGGGGGGGGA
>CABFOW010002414.1:12572-28030 GCA_902141385.1 Timema californicum
GGGGGAATTGAATGTTTATTAACCAGCTTTATACTCCCGAATGTTTGAAGAAATAATTTATCTCAATTTATTGCTTAGTCTAGTACTCACGATTTTTCGGGGTTAGCTAATCAATGTTTAATGATTTAGTCACTAAATGTGTTTATTGGGAGAAACAGCTATCCAACTCGTATATTGTTTCCGCCATCACTCCTGATTTTTCATTTAAAACAGTTTTCAACTCCGTGAATACGTACCTTAGGTGGGAACTGACTTTGCCTCTACAAAATTCGTAGGAAAAAACCACATAAAAAACTTTATACATTTATTATTATCTAATAACCTTATATCCTATAGGGACAGCTATTTTTGCGAGAAGTAAACTTGAACCTTGTGCAACTTAAATTGACCATACCATATTATAACTTCATGGTCCCTTTAACGATGAGGATTTAATCCTATATTTTAGGCAAACGTAGCTAAACTAACAGTATTATTGGTTCAAAAACGCGATTAAAAACTATTTAAACACCTAGAAGTAGGATTTTACCTATCTTCTGTCCAGAGAAAAAGCTTTTACACACAACATTGATATAATCATTTCATGTTTGCTGAACTAGTTTTATGATATTGTGTCCAGCGTGCACAGGCAGGGGGGGGGGGGGGGNCCGACCAAGGGCTGCTAGTCTTCTAAATGGTTGTATTGTTTGTACAATAGCATTCCTTAATGATTGTGAGGAGACAAGTACAGATGGTCTTCTGCCTATTTATCCTCGGGAAAACCACAGTTGCTATGTGATGGCCTTGATTGGTGCAGGCTGGAGTGAGAGAAGGGGCCTTACGGCTTCCGTGTCAATGTTATTTTATATTAACGACAGGTGTGATAAAATCGTGGAAGACACTATACGTGTGTTCCAGGAAAGAAATTAAATTAGTAGCTTACCTAATCATAATATATTAATTGGTTTAGTACCAAATGTGCATTTATTCGTATTAATTCATATAAATCGTATATAATTTGAATAAAAATACGAGTAAAACCACTATACAAATAAAATTATAACCACATTCTACTGGGCCCAGCACCTAAATGTCTTATTGATAAAGTAAATATGTTTAAAAAGAGCATGTGCTTAAAGTCCTTAAAACTGACAAATTGATAAGCTTTATAAGCTGTACTAAAATCAGAATCCTTAAATGTTAGGGTCCATTACCTAAGGTTATAATAGTAGGCCTAATGTTTAAATGATGAGGAATAGATGAAAAGAGCGCTCAATTTTCCTATGGTGGACTAAATATACAAGCTATTATAGTTATTAGTTTGGTTATAGATGCGTCTAACAATCATATTCTTTTAATTTAAAAACGACACCTGTAGACGTCAATCAAGTTCCGTCCCGGCTTTTATTCCATATTTTCAAGTGTCCTCTTTTCAATTTAAAGAATTTCAATAGTTTTTTTATAAATGTTTTAGTGAATACTTTGTGGGGCTAAATGGTTCTTCTGTATAGGATTGGCGTACACCAAAGTGTCTCCATAGCTAAAGTTTTTTTTTTATGAATTGTTGAAAAAGTAAAATACTCTTTACAATACAAACAACATTTCCTGTAAATAAGGGTAATTTTTTATAGAAGATAGATTAGGCCTACAACGCCATTTTGGTCACTAAACTACGGCATCTTAATGCTTAATTAAATATTGCCATGAATTAAATAATAGTGCGTATCGTGATTTTGGTTGGAAGGAAGGTTTATAAAATTAAAACATATTTCCTCACAGCCAACATTGATAATATTTAACTAAAATTTTGGTGTTTTTTTGTAGGTATAGATATCTATCAAAAGTGACAACTGAAAATAACATAACTTGATGTATAAATATATTAAAATTGTTTTACTAACTTTAGTAAATAACAGACTTGTCTCTTCCTACCAAAAATAATACAAATAAAAAAAATCTATTATTAATAATAAGACGTTTGACAGACCTCATATATAATGCACTCAAATAAAAACACTCTTAAATAACTGCCACGTATGTAAAAGTGTTTTATTTTATAGTTTCAATTACGCGTTTCAGATTATCTGGGTGTGAAGAATAAATATATGGGTTCCATCTCTTCTCATATTTGAAATTAAATCTCTCTACAAAGGAATATCTGGGTTACTAGTTGGTTTGCATAGTGTTTGTAAAATATATTTTAACAGTTGGGAGCTACTCCCTCCCTTGACTGAAGTTACTAAACGCGGCCATATAGCATATGGTGCCATTCTTCGGTCTGGGTTGGTTGGCGAGGAATTTAGGAGGTGCAACCTCAACATCTTTACTCTTCTCCGGGACATCCTTATTGGACATCACTTTGTCTATCCACGCCGAGTTGGCGTCCGACTTCTTCAGGACCTCTTCGTACACGTTTCCCGGCTACAACAACGTCAGCATTTTAAGATTCAAAACTTGTAAAGCAAATATCGACAGAGCCATTAAGTTACGGACAATTGCTGATGCCTTATTGAATGACAACTCCTTGATCTTGTGTAAATATACGCGCGAGCGAATTATATATGCTCATGTCACCAATGAACTTAGCAGATACATGTTTACCTACTACATATTTAGTGAACAATGAAACATCATTGAGTGCAACTGGTCTGAGTTAACAAAAACACTCCTGAATATTATTTTAATCATAGGAATGTATAGGGTAAATGTGTAGCAATAATATCACTATTCAATTAGTTAAATATTATGATAAATATCATGCTTATAAGATGTTTAAAGTGTGGAATATGAACGTACACAGGCCCTTTAAAATGTTTCTTAAACCAATGATACTACTGACTTTCTGAAATAAGTTTTCTAAAATAATTAAGAGCGCGAAATTTAAATGTTTTCGAATTATTGAGCTAGTTCTATCCAGTCCACCTCATAACACTCTATCTCTATCTTGAGCTAGCTCCATCCAACCCCCCTCATTACAACCTATTCCTATATTGAGCTAGCTATATCCAGTCCAATTCATTACATCCTATCCCTATCTTTAACTAGTTATATCTAGTCCACTTCATTACATCCTATCCCTATCTTGAGCAAGCTATATCCAGTCCACTTCATTACACCCTATCCATATCTTGAGCTAGTTATATCCAGTCCACTTCATTACATTCTATCCTTATCTTAATATATTTATATCCAGTCCACTTCATTACATTCTATCCTTATCTTGAGCTAGTTATATCCAGTCCACTTCATTACATCCTATCCCTATCTTGAGCTAGTTATATCCAGTACACTTCATTACATTCTATCACTATTTTGAGCTAGTTATATCCAGTCCAATTCATTACATCCTATCCCTATATTGAGCTAGTTATATCCAGTCCACTTCATTACACCCTATCTCTATCTTGAGCTAGTTATATCCAGTCCACTTCATTACATACTATCCCTATCTGGAGCTAGTTATATCCAGTCCACTTCATTACACCATATCCTTATCTTGAGCTAGTTATATCCAGTCCAATTCATTACATTCTATCCTTATCTTGAGCTAGTTATTTCCAGTCCACTTCATTACATCCTATCCCTATCTTTAGCTAGTTATATCCAGTACACTTCATTACATCCTATACCTATCTTGATCTAGTTCTATCTTGTCTAACTCATTACATCCTATCCTTATCTTGAGCTAGTTATATCCAGTCCACCTCATTAACCCTATCCTTATCTTGAGCTAGGTATATCCAGTCCACTTCATTACACCCTATGCTTATCTTGAGCTAGTTATATCCAGTCCACTTCATTACATCCTATTCCTATCTTGAGCTAGTTATATCCAGTCCACTTCATTACACCCTATCCTTATCTTGAGCTAGTCATATCCAGTCCACCTTATTACACCCTATCCCTATCTTGAGATAGTTATATCCAGTCCACTTCATTACATTCTAACCCTATCTTGAGCTAGTTATATCCAGTACACTTCATTACTTTCTATCCCTATCTTGAGCTAGTTATATCCAGTCCACTTCATTACACCCTATCCTTATCTTGAGCTAGTTATATCCAGTCCACTTCATTACATCCTATCCCTATATTAAGCTAGTTATATCCAGTTCAATTTATTACATTCTATCCTTATCTTGAGCTAGTTATATCCAGTCCACTTCATTACATCGTATCCCTATCTTGAGCTAGTTATATCCAGTCCACTTCATTACATCCTATCCCTATATTGAGTTAGTTATATCCAGTCCACTTCATTACATCCTATCCCTATCTTGAGCTAGTTATATCCAGTCCACTTCATTACATCCTATCCCTATCTTGAGATAGTTATATTCAGTCCACTTCATTACACCCTATCCCTATCTTGAGATAGTTATATCCAGTCCACTTCATTACATCCTATCCCTATATTGAGCTAATTATATCCAGTCCACTTCATTACATACTATCACTATCTTGAGCTAGTTATATCCAGTCCACTTCATTACATACTATCCTTATCTTGAGCTAGTTGTATCCAGTCGACTTCATTACATACTATCCTTATCTTCAGCTAGTTCCATCCAAACCCCCTCATTACACCCTATCACTATCTTGAGATAGTTATATCCAGTCCACCTCATTACACCCTATCCCTATCTTGAGCTAGTTATATCCAGACACCTTCATTACACCCTATCCCTATCTTGAGCTAGTTATATCCAGTCCCCTTCATTACATCCTATCCCTATCTTGAGCTAGTTATATCCAGTCCACTTCATTACATCCTATCCCTATATTGAGCTAGTTATATCCATTCCACTTCATTACATCCTATCCCTATCTTGAGCTAGTTATATCCAGTCCATTTCATTACATCCTATCCCTATATTGAGCTAATTATATCCAGTCCACTTCATTACATACTATCCCTATCTTGAGCTAGTTATATCCAGTCCACTTCATTACATACTATCCTTATCTTGAGCTAGTTATATCCAGTCGACTTAATTACATACTATCCTTACTTGAGCTAGTTCCATCCAGACCCCCTCATTACTCCCTATCCCTATCTTGAGATAGTTATATCCAGTCCACCTCATTACACCCTATCCCTATCTTGAGCTAGTTATATCCAGTTCACTTCATTACATACTATCCTTATCTTGAGCTAGTTCCATCCAGACCCCCTCATTACACCCTATCCCTATCTTGAGCTAGTCATATCCAGTCCACCTTATTACACCCTATCCCTATCTTGAGATAGTTATATCCAGTCCACTTCATTACAATTCTAACCCTATATTGAGCTAGTTATATCCAGTCTACTTCATTACATCCTATCCCTATCTTGAGCTAGTTATATCCAGTCCACTTCATTACATCCTATCCCTATCTTGAACTAGTTTTATATCCAGTCGACTTCATTACATCCTATCCCTATCTTGAGCTAGTTATATCCAGTCGACTTCATTACATCCTATCCCTATCTTGAGATAGTTATATCCAGTCCACTTCATTACATCCTATCCCTATCTTGAGCTAGTTATATCCAGTCGGTTTCATTACATCCTATCCTTATCTTGAGCTAGTTCCATCAAGACCCCCTCATTACACCCTATCCCTATCTTTAGATAGTTATATCCAGACCACCTCATTACACCCTATCCCTATCTTGAGATAGTTATATTCAGTCCACTTCATTACACCCTATCCCTATCTTGAGATAGTTATATCCAGTCCACTTCATTACATCCTATATCTATCAGGTCCAGTCTAATATTATCCTCCCACCTGCGTCTAGAGCTCTTCCAAATGATCTCTTCCCATTGCACCCATACTGTTTTAAACTGCTTTATGATCCACGTAGTGGTCAGGCTGGAGAGCATAGTTGTCACATAGTGGGGGTTTGCTCATTACTACTATGCAATCATACTCGGTGACAGTCAAGAGCGCTTGTATCGGTTGCTATGACAGCCACTATCCTTCACGGATTGGTCGAGCAAGTGACGAACCTCCACTGCCCACTCCAGCTGCGCTCACCACAATTATAAAGCAATTTAAAACGCATTATACCAGTCAATACCCCGAACCCGGTAATAAATTATTCCAATTATTGACCCACAAATTAAATATTAAATTAATTTATAAATGGTATATCTTTTCTATTTATCCAGTGTATCAAAGTTTATTGTCATAGAGTAATCCTATCTTCACTAAATATTATATATTTCCTCTGTGTACAGTCACGAACCTCACAATTGTTTCAGGAACAACATAACCATTCTCTCAATGCCATTTCAAATTTTTATAAATATATATATATATATAACACACACACACACACACACACACACAAAAGCCTTGACTGACTCACTCATCATCGTATCCCATGAACCCCTTGATCTAGTTAAAATTTTGCAGGATGATCCCTTTCAGTCCGTAGACATCCGATAAGAAAGGGTTTTGTGAAATTCAAACCCTAAAGAGATTAAAAAGAGGATTGGAAGGATAGGATTTTTCCGAAACCACTTAAGCTATAAACATGAAATTTGGCTTGAGGTTTTTTTAAATCAAAATCGAATAAAAATATACTCGACTAATTTTCGATATTAGCGTCCTAAGGGGTGAAAATGGGGGTACATTTTTTATAAGCACGCATATCTCTAAAACCATTTAAGATAGAAACTTGAGACTAGGGGGGAATTACTCTTCTTAAAAAATAAAGAAATGCGTGTCCGGCGGTTTTTTGAAACAATCACCCAAGCGGGTGAGCGGCGAATGGGTTGGTTTTTTTAGAGTGAGCTACATCTTTGAAACCGCTTAATCTAGAAACGTGAAACTCGGGAAATACACTATTCTTAAAAATAAATAAATATTCGATGGTTTTTCGAAAAAAGCGAGTAAACGGGGATGGGTGGGGTTTTCAAGTTAAGCTCTATCTCTTTACCCTGTAAACGTAGAGATGTGAAATTTAGCAAGAATATTCACAACTACTCTCTAATGTAATAGAAAACAAATAGCTAGAAAGAGTGATCTGAGAACAAGGTGTTGGGGTTTTCGATTTTATATTGGTTTGTATATCGAAATGTCATATTTTGTCAACAAGAAACTTTTTGTGGTGTGGTACGATTTTAGATTTGGATTTAAGGTTATTTAACAGTTTGTTATAATTTTGTGTACTGGAGATTGGAAATATTTTGGTAGGTGGTGTATAGGTACATCAACGTGTTGTGCGTATGAACTGTAATGGAGGATATTATTTTACGCGTTATCTCACGCCGTGCTTGGCACTGACAATCTAGGCCATGAGCTGCGATACCAGATACTAGACTACATCTCTGAGAATTGGCACAGATCTCAGATGCTCACTGTGGACAATGAGGGGAACAACTTGTTCAGTAAAGAGACGTACTGTGTTGAAATGTTGAAGCTTAGCCCTTACGGTACCACTTGTTAGCTGGAGGTGGAAGGGCAGTTGTTACCCCTGGAGGTTTGAGAAGTACCGAAATGGGCAAATATTAGTAGGTTTGGGGGATCCTGGTGAGGGTGTAGGGAGGCTCATGTTTACTGGTGATCTGTCCAGGGTCACTTTGATGTGTACCAAGCTGCTGATAGATACGATAAAACTGTACAGAATTTAATCACGCTGTTGTTGCTTGTTTCTATTCACTGAGGTATCCGGATGCAAGGGAAGAACGTCCAAGCTCACCCTGGAGTAAAGAAGGATCATGTGTTTTAGGCAGAGTGTACACGGTTCACCCTAATAACTTGGAGTGCTATCATCTGTACCTCATGCTCCACGAGATACGAGGACCAACATCATTCCCAGACCTAAAAACAGTTAACGGTCACATATATCCCACATTCCAGTCTGCTTGCAGAGCGTTGGTTTTGTTGGAAGACGATGGTTACTGGGACAAATCTTTGGAATAAGGGGAATTGTTTGACTTTCCTTTCAAATTGAGAGAACCTTTGGCGATCATGTTGGTGTTTTGCCAGATTTCAGACCCGATCCTGCTGTATGAGAAACACAAGGACTGTTTTGTTGAGGATATGAAATTGCAGATGGAGATGGATTGTCCAGGTATTGATGTCCACCATGGTCTGGACATAATGTACAAGTGTCTGATGTAGTTGGAAAATGTGGTGGTTTCAATAGCAGGACATACTCTAGAGCACTAGGGCTTGCCTGAAACAACGCGTGACGCAGATGGTGTCATGGGAAACACAGACTACCTCAGGGAATTGAACTATGACTTTGATATTCTATCGAAAAAAATTTGTTGACAACAAAACAAGGCTAACTAGTGATTAGATAATGGTGTACAAGAATGTTATTAAAAGCGTAGACGGTGGAGACGGAAGTGTTATGTTCTTGGATGCCTCAGGAGGTACAGGAAAAACATTCTTGATAAACCTGTTACTAGCCAAAGTTAGACGTAGCATGGGAATTGATATGGCTGTTGCTTCATTGTGCATCGCTAAAAAGCTTTTGGAGGGGGGTCAAACTGCCCATACTATCTTCAAACTCCCCTTCAATCTAAATCATACAAAAAAATTGCAATATTAAAAAAAATAGCAATATAACCCATGTTCTTCGATATTGCAAACTTATCGTATTGGACGAATGTACTACGTCACATAAAGGGTGGATAGAGGCCCTAAACCATAAGCTGCAGGACATTTGCAGCTGTGACAAGCTGATGGGTGGTATTACTGTCTTGCTGGTGGAGAACTTTAAGAAGACCTTGCCAATAGTACCCCGGGGACCCAAGCCGATGAAATCAAGACCTGCCTTAAATCATCATACCTGTGGCTGAAAATTCAAAATCTCTCATGATAGCTCATCTGAAAAGTGATAGCATGGCTGAGGAGTTTGCACACAATTAGATAGAATTGGGAGACGGCAAGGTGAAGGAGATAGATGGAAAGATAAACCTTCCTTCTAGCATGTGTCAGTTAGTTAAGGAGATGAACAGTATCACTACAATCATCTATCCCGACCTAAAGAACATATGTCATGGTTAAGGAAGAGAGCAATTCTAACTCCTAGAAACGAAAAGGCAAATGAGACCAACAACATCCTGCTCAGCATGTTTTTATCGGAGGAGATGACCTATCACTCAGTAGACTCGGTACTGGAGATGGAGGATGCTGCCCACTACATGGTAAAGTTTTCGAACACCCTCAACCCTCCTGAGTTCCCCCCTCACACTCTTCTCATAAAGTTGGCGCACCCGTCATGTTGTTGCGCAATTTGAAGCCCCTAAAGCTGTACAATGGAAGCGGACTGCAAGTGAAGTCCCTCCATCACAACTTCATCGAGGCAACTATCTTCACAGGGTAAGGTTTTGGAGGAAACAGTATTTATACCACGCATTCCCATCAATCCTTCGGATTACCCCTTCGAGTTTAGAGAGTCCAGTTTCCCCTTGTAGTCTGCTTTGAAATGACCATCAACAAGACTCAGGGTCATACATTGAAGGAAGTGGGGGTTGATTTAAGGGGAAAATCATGATATGGCAGTAAGAAAGGGGGTCTGCCAACCAAAATTCCCCGAACAGATGGCAGTAAGAAAGGGTTCCTGCCAATTAAAATTCCCAGACCCGAGCATGACAGAGAGACAATGTATGGCCACCTACTTGTGGTGTCTCTTGGGTAACGGTATAACATCTATCACATAATGTCTACTAGTATCACAATATTATATGTATTTAAAAAAACACTGACTTAATAATCTACCTAAAATACGAAGCCTGTGCGAATCACGGGCTATTGGATAGTGATCGTATAGTGAAAATGCGTCACTGATAGCTTTGTGTGTCCACATAATACGACAAGAATTAATTATAAATTTATATTTTGTAGCAATCGTGATGTAACACTAGAGGATATTATATTCACAAGACATTGAGCGAAAAATTTGAAATGCTCAGTACCGTACCTAAATATAGTTTTTTTTAATAATTTTGATTTTGGGTATGGCCTACATTAAGTAGTGACGGGCCTCTGCATAATCACGTATATTGATAGGCTGTGTATATGCTTAGTTCCTAGGTTATCTAGGCCTAGCATTGTGTATGCACTACTTAGGGAAGTGCATGTAGCAATAAGCAGGTCATGACATCTATAAGTTGAATAACTGTGTATATTATCTCAGTCATGGTGTGCCCTATACTCTTAATAGCAACCAGTGACGTAACTCTAAACATGGACACAGAATTGACTATAGATTAGTGGATAGTCGCTAAATGTAATAATAGAGAACAACAAGCCATGTAAATATAATTACGACTCTAATAAGAATAAATAGCGTTCGGTGTCCTAAAGGTCTAGGGCGTCAGTTTCATTTTAGACTGGACTACCATTTATGTGAATTGGAGTTCTGGTTATGTTTACTGAGGGTATTTTTTCCTAGATGATTTATTTTTTCACGACGCAAGTTCCGTTACATTCCTTCTCAATTTTATCATCCTCATCCCTTTGCAATTAGCGTGGCTAACATTTTTACGCAAGGCTCAAACGGGACACGAGATGCGATGGAAACAATTATTTAAATAAAAGGGGGAGATGAGTTTGGGCGTCACATATAGACTTACAACTGTTTTGTTTCTATTTACGCCTTACTACCAGTCCAGATTATACAATTATTATATACTAATTACGCTTATAGTTTTAGGAATTAGAGAGGTTATACTTATTGGAAGTGTACACAAATTTACGTGAGAGGAGAGTGAAAAACCACTTTGGAAAACCACCCTCAGTACACCCGACCGAGATTCAAACCTCGATCTCCCCATCATCGATAGTTTAGTCTACTGCTAGAGTGGCGCCTTAGACCATATTGGCACCGAAGTGGGTATACACATACATTAATTAAGAAAGGGAAATAATGCTGATGAAATCACAATTTTAAGAGGGAATGTACCCACATTTGCGTGAAAGGTATAGTAGGAAATCCCTTTGTTAAAACCACCCTCAGTAAATCTTACTGGTGTTCTAACACGGCTCTCCTTATCACTGGTAATACAGTCCTACACGAGAGTGACACACTAGACCATGTGACCACCTATACGAGTGACTGGGTATCTTGCCTAGTTAGAAGTAAATATACTATGGCTATTGTTATGTTGGACATGCTAACTTTACCTCACTGACTTTAGCCCCATTTGACAGAACGTTGCATGATACATATATTACCTTAACAGGAGCTGATCGACAACATAGCTCAGCTATGATAGGAGTGAATGACAATTTACACGTAAGATATCTTGAACCAGTTTCCGGGTTATGTCCTCTTTAAATTTATATAGTCATTTTATTACCAGGGATAGTAACACTGTATCAGCCTAGCAGACATATATAATACAATATAATCGCATTAGATAAACAAACTAACACATTGTAACAGAGAAAGTTCAAAGAGATATCAAGCTATGTTTGTTAATTCTAGTTTATCTTTGTTTGTTATTACTGAGTTTGACTAGAAACCAAGAGTCGTAAGTATGAAAGTCCTTATGCTTATGCACAACCGCAATATATATATAATGGATAGTATGAAAGAGCTCATAGTGAAGTGTTCCTTGTAATTTACCTACTAACGATAAGAGAAAATATATTGTATCTTACCATGTGAGAGCTCATAGTGATGTGTTCCTTGTAATTTACCTACTAACGATAAGAGAACATATATTGTATCTTACCATGTGAGAGCTCATAGTGATGTGTTCCTTGTAATTTACCTACTAACGATAAGAGAACATATATTGTATCTTACCATGTGAGAGCTCATAGTGATGTGTTCCTTGTAATTTATCTATTAATGATATCCGAACATATCTTTTAATTATTATTTTTACATTTAATTACAAGTCGACTCACTCTTGGGCTGAATGATGATTCATTATATTTGAGACCCGCCTCGGTGGCGTAGTTGGCTAACGCGCTTGTCGTGTAGAGCCAGACTGCTGAGGACGGGGAGATCGAGGTTCTAATCTTGGTCGGGTGAACTGGGGGTGGTTTTTCCTAAATGGTTTTCCACTCTACCCTCCACGCAAATGCGGGTTCACTTCCTCTAATTCAACCTTCGCAATTCATAATTCATTAGCGTAATTATTACTTAAAGCGTATAACACGAACGGGTAGTAAGACGTGGTGCTAAATATTAATATTATTATTATTATATTTGAGCTTAATGAACATAATGTCATAATGTCCCCTCACTCATACTCAGTTAAAGAACTTGTTCTGTGTTTCATTATGATAAAGATCATAAGTAGGCCCTAATAATACAATTTTGCGTCTGGACTAAATCATTTGTAAAGCATTATATGGAAATATTAGCCAGTACTAATGTATTAAGCATACGTCCTTTTCGTGGAGACTCTTTCCATGGCCAGATGAGATGAGATGATGCTGATAGTAAAAATCAGGGAGTGGAACAAGTAAAACACTTAAGCCAAACTTAGGTTTAACTAACCAGACACTAGTGACCGATGGGGAAAATATCCTAGGTACCAGCCAAATTCGAACCCGGGACTCCTAGGCTCGGGGCATGTAAGTTGAGAAGTATAATGGGCCAGAGCTACGGTAGGAGAGTCTCACCATGATTGTGTTGAGAGGTGGAAGTTCACCATCTGGAGGGGGTTTGTTAAAAGGTTCAGTGAGGTTGTTAGTCTGCATGACGAGCAGCAGGAACCAAATGTAGTCGTTGCTGAGGTTGAGCGTCTCGTACTTCTTGTTCAGCTCGTGGAGCTTGTCCAACCATTTCTGGATCAGTTGACGGTCTAAACATAGAGCCACACTGGAGCCTATCTTGCACCCGACTAACCGGGTCATTAGAAACACGATTATATTCGAACCACGAATATTATAGGATTGCGGTTTTATGCATTCTTTACTTGACGATATTTAAATAGCAATCAGTGAAATATATTTTATTAAATTAAAATAATTTTTTTTAATGTTTATAATTGGTTCACTGTTATTAACAATACTGTTATCTAGTGAAGACTACATAAACCATAAAACAATTCAACACCTGGATCGAGAAAAATTACCCAAATTAGGTACGTTTGAGCCCTAAAATAAGATGGGCTCTTAAGGTGCATTTTCAATTAATACTTAAGGTGTGATGGCGAAATTGAGACCTAATTAAGCCTTTATATTTAGTAGGATGTATCTTGAAACTATTTCTTAATGTAACTAATATTTAATCCTGGTATTGAATATAAGCTACGCCTGATATTATATATTTTTAAATTAAAAACATCACCTTACATAAGATTTGGTACTTAAGCTGTAGATCCCAAATATAGTTTTAATCTAACGAATTTCATATGAATTCCATAGCTAATGCGTTTTAGTTAATATGCAGGTCTCTATAACTAAATTTAAAAAAAGTTTGCGCTATGATTATGTAGTATCTTTATTTTTATGTAGTACTATCTTTAGACCCTCTTCAGTGTCCGGATGGTCTAAGGCGTCACGCTTGTGTTAGACTGGCCTGCTGATGACGTGGTGATCGGTGTTCGAATTCATGTCAGGTCAACTGAGCGTGGTTTTCTTGAGATAGTGTCTCACTCCCCTTCCACGCAATTTGTAGTAGGTTACCTCTAAATTGCTTCCGTCCTCATCCCTAACTCTTTAAAGTAATCATCGTATTATGAGTGTACGACCTGAACAGGTAGTTAGACGTGTAAAATATACCGCAGACTCATTCGGAGGGTTCATTCGTGATTATAGAGTAGTAGAGGAAGCAAGATTGTGATGTTATGGGCATGTAGTGAGGATGGGAAAATAGAGGATAATGAAGGAAATGTTGGAAATGAAGTTATGTGGGCAAAATACAGCAGGGGAGGCCAAGAAAGAGATGGGAGGAGCAGATAACAGAAAGTGAGCAAATGAGAGGAGAATATTGGAGGAAGATGGAGGCATTTTACTAAACTGATCCGGCCACAAGCTGGAAACAGTTAATGATGATTATTATTATGAAAATTAATCACGATTCAAGATAATACAAGACTAGAGCATTGAAACGTCTGCAAGGTGGACCCCTAAAACTGCCCTTAGAAAAAAATTAGGAGGAATTTTATGTTAATTTATTGATTATAATAAGAGAGGATGTAATTTGGAGGACACCCCTAGTATTTATATCCTACTTTGGAAGTAGGTGCCATTAGGGAACAAATAGGAGAGAAGAGGGGCTAGTTGCAATCGTACGCTGTAACAAAGCATTTTGCTAGAAACATATTATTAAATAGAGCGTGCCGCTACGACAGATTATCTCATTAGTCGGTTAAACGAAGCAAGTGGGGACAACCCTAAATCTTTTGTTCGTAGTTTACAGTTGATTTTATATTTTTAGCTGTGCTCTGTGTTTTACGTTCATCTAATTTTTTTCAGGTTACATTCAACACATATTCAAGACCATTATAATCAGAGGACATATTCCTCTGACATTTATTTGACACCAGTTTATCTATACAAAATAAATAATCACGTAATTTTATAGTTCAGATGACACAAAGCCGTTGTGTGGTTAGGGTGTTGCAACTTAACCCACAAATGTGAGAATAGTTTGATATTAGTTTTATGTATTAATCTTAAATAATACCATGCTGAGATACGGAATTATTAATAACTATATACTAGAACACATGATAACTAAAAAAGAAGCCAGGTATAAATAAATTAAGTATTAAAGTGTTTGACCTTTATAATAATGTATTTTTTTTTGTTGTTTATCAAAACCATAGTACATGTGTTTTAAAACTAAAATATAGTGTAGGATCTATGTTTTTATATATATACATAACGTAGGTGCTATTTTCTTAAAATATACTCTCTTCCGATGCATTACGTAGCCAACAGCTCAAAGCTGCATTAGTACGCGCTGTAATTAAAACCTAGCATACAAATTATAATTTGTTTTAATATAAAACATTCCAGTAAAAGCCACATTAAAATAAAAAAAAATAGCTTTACAAGAATAAAAACTAAAATCTAAAAATGTTTTAAAATATTATGTAGAAAAAATAAAATATATTTGGACATGCGGCAGTGGACCTAAAATCATAGGACATAAAGTCATAACTTCTAAACTAAATTTCTTACCTTCATAACACCTAAATTTATAAAACATAATATAACTGCACCTAATTGTATAGCTCCTAACTTTACTAGACCTAAAAGCACTGGACTTAAAATTAATTGTTCATAGATTACTTTAAAATATCCTTAACTTTTCATACAGGCAGTGGACCAAAAGGCAATAGACCTAAACTTTATAAGACATAACTTCACTGGACCTAACTTTACAAGACCTAACTTCACTGGACCTAATTTTATAAGACCTAACTTTACAAGACCTAACTTCACTGGACCTAATTTTATAAGACCTAACTTTACAAGACCTAACTTCACTGGACCTAATTTTATAAGACCTAACATTACAAGACCTAACTTCACTGGACCTAATTTTATAAGACCTA
>CABFOW010002414.1:29149-80674 GCA_902141385.1 Timema californicum
CATGCCCCAGTCTCCCCTACTCGTAATTTATTTGGGGGGGGGGTGTTGAATAGTGTTACAACATGCCTCGGTATCCCCTACTCGTAATTTATTTGGGGGGGGGGGAGTGAATAGTGTTACAACATGCCTCGGTATCCCCTACTCGTAATTTCAAACTACCAAACTCTTCAAATCTTTCCAACTTCTTGTGAGCATATTAGCTGATACAACTAAAGTTTTCTATATTTTGTAGTGTGAAGTCATATTATTAGTTATATTGGTCAACATTGTTTTACATGTTTAATCTTATAACATCTATATTTGTTTGGAATGGATGTTGATGTCTCTGGAAGTATGGAATTAATTAATTAGTACCATACCTTGCAGTCGGAAAAGATGCATTAGCGCCTTTGCAGAGGAGCTATTATAATTAAAGTTGTCATGCAGTGCTTTAACGGGACTCGACATTTTGATGTTTGCACAAACAAAATTTTAAGACATTTCTAAATCAAAGTAATATGATAATAATAAAACACAATACCATAGATACTACAAACAATCATAGTAATCCAACAATAGCCCTCTTAAATCTAATTGGTTGAAAATATTTTTGTTCAATAATATATGTGTACTTGCGTGTGTTATGTATTCTTATGCAATGTCGCATCCGTATAGCCTTCATATCAAAGTTTTACAGTTTTGGTTTTTGCAGTAGACACTTAACTTGGAACCATATCACAATATTATATTATATTTAAGATCAGATATTTTAATAGGTATGCCTACTGTATATTAAAAGTAAGCTTTTGATTGGTTATTTATATTAATTTAAAAATAACTTAAATTAAAAATGGCAAGGATATAATAAATATTTGTGTTAAAAGACTTTTTATTTCCAAAGAATATATTGTATGTTATTACAATTAGCACCGCGTCTTACTACCCGTTCGGGTTATACGCACTTACGCTAATGTGTAATGATACAGTAGCCCCATGACTTCTTTGGTGCTGACTGACAGCTCACAGCTGACTTCTGACAGTCAACATTTAGGTATATTCCTAAATTTTGACCGTCACAAGTGACAGCTACTAAACACATGTTTTTGCAGATCATATGGTTCGGCGTAGGGATGCATAATTTGGTCTGGCAGCTTTTCAAAGCTTTTAGCTGTGAGCTGTGAGCTGTCAGTCAGCACCAAAGAAGCCATGGGGCTACTATAGAGTGATTGTGAGATGAAAAAGAGGACCTACAGCTTAACGTGGAATCTGAACCACGTTGGAGGCCTGGCATTCCACACATTCACAAGTTGTGATTAATAGACGTCTTATCAGAGGTGAAGGAGGGGTTAGGCAATACTATAAATGTGTGCCGGGACCGAGGATTTAACCCCGGACCCCAGGTCAGAGGTCCGACACCTTACCCCTAAACTGCCAGGTAACCTTTATATTGTCTGCTCATCCGCTCTCTAAAGTGTCTCATGGCTAATGCAGATTATTACCCTTTTTAAAATTAAAATGCTTGGGTTTATAATATCTTAAGATTATTATTATTTTTAATTAAAATATAACTAGCTTAGTAAAATATTTTAACATATTATACTATGTGAGGGTCTAAGCGTTTCTGAGTTCTGGCTGCAGTCCAAAATTTCATAGGGAAGGTATTTTAGAAACTATATACCTTGTTGCAACTAATATTGCTAGCATTTATTATTAGTTTTTAGGTAGGTTTTTAGTAAATCTATCAAACGTGGCAACCTCCAACAAAACCATTTGTTTACAGATATTACTGTAGGAGCAGAAATTCAAATGCTGTAGTTAAGATTCGGATGTACACCTACTATTTAAGAACGATAATATTGTACAACCTATTTCTCAGAAACTACAGCAGCCCCATGGCTTCTTTGGTGCTGACTGACAGCTCACAGCCGACTTCTGACAGTCAACATTTAGGTATATACCTAAATTTTGATTGTCAAAAGTGACAGCTGCTAAACAGATGTTTTTTGCAGATCATCTGGTTCGGCGTAGGGATACGTAATTTGGTCTGTTAACTTTTTAAAGCTGTCAATTGTCAGCTGTGATCTGTCAGTCAGCACCAAATAAGCCATGCGGCTACTGTATGCATAATAACAATTTACGTATTTTTGTATTATATTTAACGTGTAAATTTAAAATGAACTATATTAATAAAACGTTATAAGTTTATTTACTTTTTTTTTAAATAAAATGTAATTTCATTAGAATTAAGATTAAATAAAACATGAAATCCAAGAATATAGTTTTGAAGTTATATTATTGCTATAGAGAATAAGATAATGTTCTATCAAACACGACGAATATTTATAATTCAATTTTTTTTACCAAAATTTGATAGTTTCAAATTAAATCATGTCCAAACTGTTGAAAAAGTTCAATAGTTTCCTACTAGATTGGTCTGTTATCGGAAGCACCTCCCCCTCTTCTCCCCAACTCCTTTTTCCATATTTTTTTTGTCAGCCCAACTACTCCCCCTTCCATAACCCCATAAATATCCTGTTCAGGTAAAACCCTTGACTTGGCGCTAATTATTTTCCGTCACTTTGTTACTACTATTACCTCCAAACCTGAGTTAATGAAAATGTTCCCTGTGATGTATTTGCATAACCTATGTTAAAAGTTTATTTATAGAATAATCATGATTCTGTTTAGCTTATTAACAAACAAACAAACAAACAAACAAACAAACAATTGGTGTTTCTTGATTAGATAAAATCTAATGGTATAGCATTGGTTTGGTAAGAAGAGGTGACCAAGCTTTATCTAAATATAAATCAAATAGCCAAAGCTATTATTTATGCTTTTTGGTGAGGATTACTCCATCTAGATATCATATTCTGAAAATTGAAAGATGACACCTAGACACAGTCCGGTAGACAGTTGTATCTAATACCTGAGATGACCAAGGCCGTTTACCAATAAGATTGTTTGTCTTGCGCACAGCTCCCGGGGCTTCGAAGCGATATTCATCCTAAATAGATCTCTACCGCTAAAATGCACACCTAAAATCATTGCGGGTGGAAATAAAATACTCCGCATGACGATGGACCACATACAATTTAAAGACAGTCTAGGTTTCCTACCCATGCCACTGAGACAGATCCCAAAAACGTTTGTACTAGACTGATAAAAAGGACACTACCCTTATCTGTTTAATACAGAAGAAAATTTAAATTATATCGGTGAGATTCCTGGTCCCGAAATGTTTTTGGCGAGGATTATATGAAACCGGATGAGTGAAATGACTTTATGGAATGGCATGCTGAGAAGCTAGCGTAGGGGTATATATTTGATAACAAGTCAGAGTTGGAGGCCTATTGTGTAGTCGACCTAAGTGTATTACGCAAGATTGCCTTACATTTCGTCATCTATTTCTAAATTTAAGCTCGACCGACGTATTTAGGGAATCGATCACCATCTCGTCGGTGTGCAACCGTTTATTTAGAAAACTTTTTTTTAACCCTTGATATGATAGTCATCCTGCCCAAAGGAAGATACAGATGAGGTGATAGATAGTCTGCGAAAGCCATAAAATGTTTAGTATATCTGCAGAAAGCCCACCCCAATATTCACTTACAACACGCCTTCAACGGGGGTGATATAGACATTCTTGGATGGAAGGTGGACGGTTATGGTGAGCCGACGAGGGAGATTTTTGAGTTTGACGGTTGTTTCTTCCACGGGTGTACATGTCTTTCAAACCGTGACGTGACTATAAGAGGGACGAAAGAGACGCTAGCCGAACGATACGAGTCCACTATGTCGAGAGATCGATCATTTACAACCACACGGTACACTGTAGCAACTATGAAAGAGTGCGACTTTGACAAAATACTGACTGAAAACATACAACTAGACACTGAACTTAACAATCACCCTATGATTTGAACTGGCCCACTCAATCCACGTGATGCACTCTACGGTACTGTAAGGTTGTTAAAGTGCACGAATTTTGGGAATATAAAATTACCCAGTTTTACACTCAAACCCAAGAAGGAGGACTGTTTGTCGAGTATATAAACAAGTTCCTCAAGATCAAACAGGAGGCGTCGGGATACCCCAGTGGGGTAAATACAGACGCAAACAAAGACAATTACGTTGGTAATGATTATAAAAACGAGGGAATAAATAGTGCTGGATAAAAACGAAATTGTTGTGGCAAATTGTGTTTAAACTCTTTCTGGGGACGATTTTCACTGAACGAGAACAAGACGCAGACCACCCTAGTGAACACCCCAAAAGAGTTTTTCTCCCTACTCACCAACCCCGGCACTGAGGTTCACAACATTATATTTTCCAACGACGAGGTTGCTTACGTCTCGTGGACGTACCGTGAGGAGGAAGCCGCCCCTTACCTGGACACAGTCAACTTGCCTATAGCCACGTACGTGAACACCGGTGCACGTATGAAATTATATTCATATCTTAGGCGCTTAGGTGGTTCTTGTCTTTACTGTGACACGGACACTATTATCAGTGTGATAAGACCGACACACGACGAGTTAGGCAGCAACATGACAGACGAACTGACCACTTACTCTGAGATCACGTACGTTACAGAGTTGGTTTTCGGTGGACCAAAAAAATTATTCGTACAATTTGTTTGTTCCCGAGACAAACAAATACAGATCCACCACCAAGGCCAGGGGTTTAACGCTAAACTATGAAAGTACAAAGTTGGTAAACTTTGCTATTATTATTAAAGACATGGACCTCAAAACGTGACCAACCCTCGAAAAATTAAAATAAAACAGGCCCCATCATTGTCTCCGAAATGGAGGAAAAAACCACATTATTGTATTAACTAAGCGTAGGCGATTAAATAACAACACCTCCGTGCCCTACGGCTATAGTTGATAACTTTTTTTCCCTCTGATACGCTATCAAACTCTCAGAGAGGGGAGCGAGGATTTGGACCCCACACTTATAAAAGACCGAGTCATCGGTCATTGTTATTTAGTATAATGGATAAAATCAACGCATCCATCCTCACGTACTCTTTGAAGCAGGATCTATGTCTGATGTCTGCTGAGGAGTTGAATAATTTACCTATAGAATTTATTAAAGCATACGTCTGTAGATATATCAACCGCGCTTGGGATTTACTCTGTCCCTCTGCGCAGCATGAATTGAAAGATTACAAATATTGTTTGGAACATTATATTAAGGGAATAACACAAATTGATGAACCACCGTCTATTAAGGAAAAATGCCGACAATGTCTAGCATCATCATAAACTAAAAACAGCATCTAAGTGTTATATTTAAGTACGTGACAGTATATTTTTTACAGTTTGGATACTGACTGTTGTTGGTTTTTCTTTACAGTTTTGGTTCAACAATTCTATTCAGCCATATCTAATGTCATTGTAGACTTTCAGGGGTTCAAAGATGCGGTCAATACATTCATTATTAAAGCATGTAGCGTTTCATCTATGTGTGGAAGTGTTGAACATCACTGGACATTAAAGTCCCTATATTCGTTTTCAAAATTACCGCGTCACATTCAAAGTCAATGTGATAGGCTCACACATAATCATCACGGCCTGCAATGAGACGACGGTAATATGAACGCCAATAAATTTATTTCCCTTTTAAAAACAGTGACTCTTGACTCTTGTATAATTTATATTAAGGGGCACGACGTTTAGCACCGTTTCTGGATGCTGAGGAATTACTCCGTATCGGAGGTAGACTCAAACAATCGCAGTTGCCATACTCAGCTAAACACCCCTTAATTCAACCCCGAAAAACATCATATTACATACATGATAATAACCTACACCTACACGCAGGCCCACAACTATTGCAATCCATAATATCCCAAGTCTATTGGATGATCTCGACTAGGAGTATTATCAGAGCTCGCATTTTTAAATGAATAAGATGTATCCGATGCAAGCCAACCAACATAACCCCCTTAATTCAGAGATCTACCTGAAGCTCGTCTCACTGCCTCTAGACATTTTCCTAAGACAGCGTTGGACTATACAGGGCCTTTTACAACTAAAAGTTGCAACACATCTGTCCGCAAACGCTTTCATTGCTGCACTAACTCGCTTCGTGTCTCGTCGTGGGTTATGCTCAGACATTTATTCTGACTGTGACACCAACTTCGTGGGAGTTTCTACTCAATTGAAGAAAATAAGAACAGCATTTCTTAAAGAAAAGAAGAATCAAGATCAAGTTGACCGATTTGCCGCAGAAAATGGAATCAAGTTTCACTTCCTACCCCCTGCCTCACCACACCAAGGTGGACTCTGGGAAAGCGTTGTTAAGAGTGCTAAACACCGCCTAACCAGAGTTATTGGCAGCCAAATATTGACGTTGGAAGAATTTATTACACTCACCACCAAAGTTGAAGCTATGCTCAACTCCCGTCCCCTCACACCCTTGTCTTCAGATCCGTCAGAGATTGATGCACTTACCCCGGGACATTTTCTCATTGGAAACTCTCTCACGGCTCTCCCCGGGTCGCAAATAGAAGAAATGCCTCTCCATCGTCTCAAGAGACGGCAGATAATTCAGACTCTTTTACAACGCTTTTGTTCAAGATGGCACTGGGAGTATCTCCATAATTTACAACAATGAATCAAGTGGAGTATTCAAGATGATACCCTCAAGAATGGAGACCTTGTAGTAATACATTATTCGGGTTCACACTCTCTTGCTTGGCCTCTTGGGCGAATAGTTTCGTCGTCTCCTGGTTCTGACGGCGTGGTACGAGTGGTAACTCTACGTACGTCAAGAAGATCCCTTTATTATGCCTGCTGTAATAGCCTTCCCTTAACCTAATAATTAGGTCCTCGTGTGTTCTGTGTTTCTTCCTTACTTTTGAACCTGAATTGTTCAAAGGGGGAAGGATGTTTAGTATTTATATCATTATAGTTTATTATTTTAATGTAAATTTAATTATTGTTTAATTAATTAAATATTTCTTATATTAACGCCCTATTATTTAATATAATTATCCCACTTTTCATTCTACCAGCCAATGTATCCTTAGACCTTTAGCCACACCAAGTCACTATAATGCTCAGTATTGTAATACAATGCATACTCATACTTTTGACCCCACACCAAGTCACTATAATGCTCATTGTTGTAATACAATGTAACCTCAGATTTTTGACCCCACACCAAGTCACTATAATGCTCATTGTTGTAATACAATGTAACCTCAGATTTTTGGCCCCACACCAAGTCACTATAATGCTCAGTGTTGTAATTCAATGAAATCTCCAACAAAACCACTATTAGTTATTAGGAGTATATGAAGTCTACTATTTCAATTTGAAGAAAACTTGAATAAAATATATGTATGGAATATTCTTGAAGTCGAATCAAAGTTTTTCTTTTTATTAGTCATTTAATCCTTGAAAAATTTTTATATTGTGGTTATTTATATAACTTTACTAAAACTATTTTGAAAATGTTTTATTTAACAATTATTGTTTGTAATATTATATCCATTTATTATGATAAATAGATGTATAATCACAACTTATGATTTAATCTCTTAAAATTTTCTCAAATGAATATTTATTTGTAAGATACATAGCAGCTCAGAATAGCAATAATTAAAAATAAATTGCGTATATTACCTTTCAATATATTTTTATTGTCGAAGCTTCATAATAATTGTCGAAGCAGGAATATTTTGTTTGAAACGAAGTAGTCGAAGCTGTTATTGATTTTGATGCCTAGGTAAAATTTTGAAATTTCGCACACCCATTATAGATATTTTAATCAGTATGTTTCAATAGCCGTGGTTTTTTTTAACACTATTATCTTTGAATTGTGTATTACTATCTGGGCTAACTGTTTTTAACTACACTAATAGGGTAGAGATAAGGAAGTAACATTTAGAGGGAGTTTACCCATTATTGCAGAGGGGGATGGAGGGAAACCATTTAGGATTAAATAAAAACAGATCCATAAGTAATTCAAACCCTATCCTCATCACGGGCAAACCAGACTAGATTAGTTTGATGTACATTCCATGTACCCTTGGTTGTGGAGTCTTGGGAGACCGATATGGACGAGGTCTCAAACTTGGACAAGCCCACAGGTATCTCACTTAATAGGTCATTGGTTCATTTAGAGGAGGGCCTTGCTTCCATATTACTTTATGAACATAAATTTCAAATGAGCAACCTTTTTTGTTTAAAATTATATTATATTCTAAACTTGAATTCAGCTGTTGTTTCTTAAATATTTATAAATGTTTACAAATATATATAAAAAGAGTATAAGCATTTATTGTTTAATTCTTACAGTAAATAAGGTATGGTTTTTAATATAGTTTCACTTGTGTAATTTACTTAGTACTATGTAAAATAAATGGTAAATCAATTTGTTCTAAAATTAAATTGTTTTATGAAAACACCATTGACATCTTAATTATAAACTTATACAATATAATAATACAGTGTATTGAAAACTTTGGATGATCATGTCACAGCATAATTTTATTAACATTTGGCACATTTTTAAATTGTGTTATTTTATTCAATGTATATTTTCAAGCATGTACCCTAGTTCCATTTTTTTCAAAATGTCTATTGTCTTACGCAATTACCATTTAAGTTCTACTACTAAAACTCAAGATAAATCAAACTCTTTTGTCTACTTCCATTATGCTTGATATGCAGCTTTATTATTATTATTTGATTTCCTAGTATTTTATTATATTCTAAGCTAATCATTTTAATTAATAGATTTACTACTTATTTTTCTATATTACTATTAGAACATGGAAATTTATTGAAAACAATCAGTGCCTGAAACAAATAACATATTTTAAATTATTTTTACTACTAAGGTGCTTTTTATGGTAATTAAATAGAATTTAAATAATTATATTTTTAAGCTTAATTTTAATAGTTCAAAACTAATATGTAAGTTAAATTACCATGAAGAGTAAAACAATTTGTAAATGTAATGCTTAATCTACAAATTACAATGTGCCTACTTTTTACTGTATACATTTTGCTCGAATGAATTATTATTGCTTATAAAATAATACAAACTGTAGGTATTTTAGTGTATGTGTGTTTTTAATTGATTGGGTGTAATTAATTCTCAACATTTTTGACCAGAATGTTACACAGGTATAAATAATTTTGATTATCAAACTTGTAAGAATGTTTAGAAATGTAAAAATGCTATTAAACTTCAAATTACCGTACTTAAATATAGCTCTGTTGTCATTAGTACCCCTCTATAAATTAGTCAATTTTGTTGGGTCATGCCTCTACAAATGATCCCAAGTTTAAATTCAAAATAAATGTGAATTTATTAAAGCACAATGTATATTATCTTCATACTAGTACTGTATATATTTCTAAAATATATTACAAAAAGAATAATCTTTATTAATAAGATGTTTTATTCTAAATCTCTAACCAATTTAAAAGTAGATATTACAGACCAAATAACATTGTGCTACAGATCATAACATGGAAACCCCTGAATTATAGGAAAAAATTAATTTATGGCTTACAAAATTAATGATTCTTTTTATAATATAGTTTAAAATTTTATGTTATGGTTTTATTTTACTTTCCTTTGGCACTTAAAGTCTCACTTACAGTACTTAGTACTGTAAGTTTTCCAAACTGAAGTAATTTAATGTCTTAAAAACTTATAGTTCTGTAGAGTATAGTTCAAGCATTGCATTTGGTCAAGTTTTTACTCCTAAAAAGAAACATTTTCAAAAATCGAAATTTATATTATAATTAAAAATACATATTTAATTTATATTTATGTACACTTAATTTATCATAAAAAGAAGCAGTCTTATCTTAATAGATTACACTTTGATGTAGCTTATAATAAATGGCCATAATGTAATTCGTCAAAAATAAAACTGCTACCTAGTATCAAAGTAAACAAATTGTACCATGCATGCTCATGTAGTATTGTGATATTTTTTTTCTATCTCATTAACTATGCACAATCTACTATAGTTATAAAATTATAATTTAACCTTCATCATGGTTTATATTCCTAATTAAGAGCTATACATTTTAAAATATTTTTTTTTTATTGCAGGCTGCCATTTACATATAAAATATTTCCTAAAAATTTAAGATTTAATATCTAAGCTGTTAAACAAATATTTATAATATTTTATTTACGTGTCAACTTGTGTACATTTCACTATAAAATGCATAGTAAAAATTTAAGAGAAATTAAACAACTATTTTACTATAAATTGGGAAAGTTATCTCACATTTTTAGCATATCTCCAGAGTGTTTAAAAATAAAGTTTATTTGAAATTGTAGCGTAATGTGTGTACTATGTTATAAAATATAAGAAATTGTAATATGAAGATAAAATATTTAGTTCAATTTGTTATCTTTTCAATGATAAAGGTGGATTTAATATGATTCCTTGTCTGGTATTTAATAGTCAAGAGTCTAATATGTTAATGCTTTAAATAAAAAATAGCTCAAGTTTGATGTGAAGATATTTTATATAGCAAGAGGCCTGTAAATACTTATGATCTAACTCAAATACTGTATTTCTTTGATCCTAAGATGCCATCGACTCTAAGATGTAGTTTTGTTTTTCTGTACCGGCAAAAAAAAACAAAAAAACTCTTTGATAATAAATAGATTAAAACCATAAAATAACCTTTATTATCTAAGACATATTGTTTTACATAAGAAGAAGTGTACTCTCATTTGCATGGAAGAATAGTGGAAAAGCATTTATGGAAAACCACCTTCGGTATATACCCAACCATGATTCGAAACCCAATCTTCCTGTTGTTGGCAGTCTAGTCTAGTGCAACAGTGATGCCTTAGACCATGCAGCCACTGAAGCAGGAATTACAGAATTCAATTTACTAACAACATCTATACCGTATTTAACAGTAGGTTGGTTATTTATCATGCCCTTCTGAATCATTATCGGTCTGATTCTTCAAAACAGTCTTTATTTGCATCTAAATCAATACCAAAGTATATTTCACATCCAGAGTCTTGATTCTTACTAGCCATCTTTTATTGTCTCCTGAGCCATCTAAATCATTGGTCAAGAAATAACTGATTCTAATACGCAATCAATTACAAGAAAGATGCACCCAGATTTTAAAAACATTTAAATGTGAAAAATAGGCCTCGTTCCTCTTAGAATCTAAGAAATACGGTACATCCCACAATCTTTTCTCAGCCCTCCTAGTAAACTATGTTGTATTACAACTAGATTAAACCTCAACAATTACGAAATGGGGAAATTAAAAACCAATATTAAAGCAATATTCCAAAAAAATTCAATAACACCAATTTTTAAATACCATTTCTCTGATTCTTCAAAATAAAAATGTAGACAAATGTATTACATTATAACCCAAGTATCTTTGTGAACACATTTCATGATGAACATTACATTACCTTTTGATGACCAATATATATTACACTATGGATATACAGTTGTATGTTTTAGTATGAACAAGAAAAAATAAATATGTAAATAATTTATAAGTTTAGATTTAAATGATTTAGATAAAAAATAGTTTTTAAGCACAATCACAACAACAATAATACAAATCAATTTTAGTCAATAATCAATCATAAACTATCCGGTTGTTACTAAACTTCTTTATGTTCACAAATATGTTGTTACTTATTATCACCATGGTGCTACAATATAACTGTTGGTGACATTGTTTATGCTTTCATCACTTCATATAACACAATATAATTTATTTCTTGAATGACATGTTCTACACTTGTAATAGACAAAGATAAAGTAAAATAGACCATCTGTGGGCACTTCACTATATAACAATGTACTAAATTCTTCAATGTCTTAGTCCTTAGATAACCTATTATCTTCTCCATATTTGTATCAATTATATATACAATTAGTGAAATGTATGAGTATGATCATTTATTTGCATGATTATTAATCATATAACATACTACTTTATAATTAAAACATTGCTTTAGTTACATTTTGGGGGATCGTTTTGGAATGATTATAAAAACAGTTCTTTATTTATCATGACATATTTGAGCGTCAAGTCGTCGGGACAAACAGCTAATTTTGCTCAGCCTGCCAAGTGCTTGTCTTTATTGGAAAGTGCCTAATATCCTATTACAAACTTTTAATAACATTTCCTTGTTTAGTCTTGTTTGTTTTTCTTGGTGCTACTCTCTATAACCAACGTGTTCTTTTGTAGCTCCCCGTGTACCACTTCTCTCAACATTCCCCACAGGGTGTCCTTGTCCAAAACAAATAACCTCTCACTGTTTACCACTCTCGGAGATTCACTGTTACTTGGGGGAACCTGGACAGTTGGCAACAGCGATTCTTCCCCTAAGTGTTGACGTTCCTTGTTTATTGAATGTGATGGTAAAGTTGGTAATTTGGTACTTAACTCACCATTCAGTTTTGGTTCTTCTAAATATATGTTGTTTGGTTGATGTTGGTTTCCATTTTGTGTAGAATTCCACTTTAAGCTAGAATTTATATTTGTTATTTCAGATCTAAAAATCTCTTTAGGTTTTGAAACTTTTTGCTTTTCATTCTCAGTAGTGTTAGTAGATAATAATTTTAGTGGAGAAGATATGCTCACACCTTCATTGGATTTTCTATCGTTTGTTGATTTTTCAAACAGTAAATTGGTTTTATCTTCACATTCATCTTTGGAACAGTTTCTTTTGGAATAATCTCTGTGTAGTTTAAAGTTATTAAAAGAACTATTTCCATTATTTACTGTTGGTAATAAGGTTGGTTTAGATAACTTTGTTGCTTGTGCATGTAAAAACTCTGGGCTCAAAATGGCGGTCTTGTTGTCAACTATGATAGTTTTATGTTTCTTCATTGTCTGATTGGTGAAGATGATGCTATTTGTAGCCTCCATGTTAGGCATTACAACATGGTTGTAGGGCTGAGAAGTGTTGTTAACCTCAATGTTGTTGGAGACGCAGATTCTCCCACACTCGCACACCTCGGCAAAGTCGGAACTTAGATGGGGTTGTCCTGACAAAAAAAAAAATCATAATAGGGCATAGTGGAACATTATAGACTACATTACATTAATAAAGATTATTTAAACTCCTTGTGCAAATATCTAAACCTATGAGGTTTCAAAACTACCTTAAAAAAGTTCAGGCCTAGGCTATCTCAGAGCAGGTTGAACTTTGGTTGGTTGGATGTTATTTTCCACAATATGATTTTTAAAAAAATGGTTTAACATACTCTCTCCAACATATGCTGGCATATTAACTTTAATTACTGGTACCAATTAACATTTATTGTATAACATTAAGTTACAATAATGTATGTACAACTCAATCAAGCATTAATACATATTATACTAAATAAAGGTTTATCCAGTCTTTATATTGTTTTCAATTAACTTTAAACTGCCACTTTAGAGTAGCCAGTGTCTGTGGTATCAACGATAGCTCAATTGGTAGCCAAATATTTCCACATGTCCATCACAGACTCTGCTTTAAGCTATGAGTAAAGAATGAGCCAGAGCAGAAGACTAATCCTGAGTACGTCGAGCAATGGTACGCTAAGCCACAAGGGTTCCGAATTCGATTCCTGTGTTCAGATGTCACTTTAAAAAATTTACAAACACATAACAAATATCCAAAATAGACTAAATGAATGCATAGGGGCCTACCCATGTCTTTATTGCCGAACCAAGTGATGATATCATCATCAGTGACATCAGCGAGCAGAGGACTGGTGCGCTGTGTGTGGAAGAATGTCTCTGTGCCGAGGTCAGCTCTCCCGGCTGGGTACACTCGAGCAAATGCTGGTCGCAACGCACTTACCACAAACAAACTCTGTACTGTGTAGCGAACACAAACAGGGCATGCACCACTCACCTAAACAAACAGAAACAATCTTTTCAATGCGTTGATTCAAATCGCTCATAATTGTTGTTGATGTCTTGGCATAGTTTAGAGTTCCATTTATATGTTGTTTTGATCAAAACTGTTTGATAATTACAAACATATTTTATCACGTTTATGGCAGTATGTCATGTCGAGATCTTTTATACACGTCTATTCGAGTAGTCAAAATAAAAAATGAACATGTTTTTTGTTTTCAATTGTTTCATGAGAAGATACATTATTTAAACTATCTATTGAAAGGAATAATATTAAAGGGAAAATCAATTAATAAAGGTGAACAGTAAAGTACCAGAAAGTTAACTGTTTTGGTTTTATTCAAATATATACATCCACTGCCTTGCAAAAAGTTTGGAAACATTTCTCTCCAGCACTTCTTGGTAAATTCATATTTGATTTTGATAAAGTTTCAACTGCTTGGTAATTAATTTTAAACCAAATTCACTATGATATTTTTTTTATATCTAGGTGGCTGATTTTTGTATAAAATCATATGAAAAGCTTGCCAAGACCAAATACAAGATCAAGCCCCTATTTGACATTTAATTTTCATAAAACACAATTTGGAAAATAAAATTGTCATTAGCTATCACTACATAAATTATATCTAAGCTCTAAATGAATAGTCTAAAATGTAACACCCTAAATATCGATATATGAATTAAACTTTAGTGAGCAGCTTTTTAAAAGTTTTTTGGTCCGTAAATATTTTTTCTATGACTTAAGCTTAAATTCAAAATGCTTATAGCACACAAATCTTATTCATGTTGCCCTACCTATCTTGAAAAAAATCTGAGAAATATATGTGATGTACTTAATGTAATAAATATTTTATTAACGTTTGCCTCAAATCTTTTTTATATATTTTAGGAAATATATATTTTTTAAAGAAATATGTTTCTATTATGACTGTAGTACCACCATAAGGGTGAAGTTGATCTTAAATTATTGATAACAATATTAAAATAAATTATATTTGTATTTACAATATCAGACTAAGTATATTATATGAGACCATTAATGACCAAATCTTGTATGTTGCAGTAAGACGATGCTGAGTAAATGAACACCAAGATAGAGATTAATACGAACAAATTGTGAACCTTCTAACATGACCTACATTGGCTAGAATGAACCATATCTTGTCATGTCTGGTGCCATGATGTATGTCCTGCATGTCACCAGTGATGTCCACCACCACAGGACTGACTTTAGTAAGTTGGAACCCGGAAAACAGCGTAACTTCTAATCGGACCACTCCTGATGGCTGGGCGGCCTTCCATCTGCACACGGTGAGGTCAAGGTTGATGTTATTATGGGAAAATATATAGATATTTTGTACCTAAAATAACTTACAGCTAGAAATTTACCTAAATTATAACCAAATAATTTACACTAATAACTCAAATCATTAAATTTTCTGGATAATAAATCTGACTAAAAGATTCTTATGCAGTCCTCTACATTTCAGAAATCACGTTTTTACTTTAATATTTATTGTTTTGTAACTAATTTAATAATTTAAAGTTCTTTCTTCAATTTTTCATATATTCATATATATTTTCCCTGGTCTAGGGGTAAGGTGTCAGACTTCTGTGCTGGTGGTCGGGGTTCAATCCTCGGTCGCAGCAAAGATTTATCTGATTACCAAACCCTTCCTTCACCTCTGACAAGACATCTTGTGAATGTGGGGAATGCCAAGCCTCCATCGTGGTTCGGATTCCACGTTAAACTGTAGGTCCTCCATTTCATCTCACAATCACCCTACCATTACACATTAGCGTAAGTGCGTATAACCCGAACGGGTAGTAAGACGCNGGAATGCCAGGCCTCCACCGTGGTTCGGATTCCACGTTAAACTGTAGGTCCTCCATTTCATCTCACAATCACCCTACCATTACACATTAGCGTAAGTGCGTATAACCCGAACGGGTAGTAAGACGCGGTGCTAATAATAATAATAATCCTCAACAGTGCAAGATAAAAACATTCTAGTTATCACATATTAAAACCAGATTCTTATTGTTTCTTCCCTCTTTATAATTTATAGATTAATATCAGGTTCAACAAAATAAGAACACATCTAGACTACCTTTTGGTTTTCTGTACACCGAGTCTTACTAACCGTCCATACTTAATGCATATTAGCTTCCTCGGTGGCGTAGTTAGCTAACACACTAGTTTTGCTTAGAGCTAGACTGCTGAGGACAGGAAGATCAAGGTTTGAATCTTGCTCGGGTGAACTGGGGTTGTTTTTTCCTAAATGGTTTCCCATTCTCCCTCCATTCAAATGCGGGTCTACTTCCTTTCTATTCAACCTTCCTAATTCCTAACCCATTAGCAAAATTTGTACTAAAGCCCAAACAGGTAGTAAGACACAGTGCTAAGTATTAGTGCATATTTGCATTAAAAGTCATGGATACAGATGGTATAACCTAAAAGAAATGTTCCTTCATTTTCTTGAAAAGGGAAAGAAAAATTATATAATATTTAACTCTTTCATTACACTTGGCCAGAATTAGAGCCCCGATCTTTCTACCACTGTCAAATGAGTCAAGAACAAGGAGATACCTTAGCTCATGTTCAAGCCGATACGTTTCAAAACATTTTAGTAAAAAGAATTAAAGGGGATACATACATAGTTCTGATTTTACTTTGTATTTGTTGAGTACCTGAAACATGTTTTGAGGTTGAGTCGGGGAAGTTTCCCTTCCATTTGGTCCAGGGTGTTGTGCCCGGAGATAGTTTCATCCTCCACTCCAGCCCACAAGTCCAGCAAGGCCGAGTGTCTGGACGGTGAGTATGTTGAGTAGCTCACCTCGCCCTACATGCCATCACATAACACCATCACTTACTGACACATTAACCAGAGTACAACCAACTCTTGGTTTGTTCAATATTGTCAATCACAGAGACAAATCATTTGATTATAACAAATAACTTCATTACCGTAATATTACAAAATATTAATATTTTTAATCTAGCTAATGCTTGGATAGAAACAAGTAAAACTACCAAAGTACTGGCTGTTTAATAGACACAGCACCCTGAGTTCTGAAGTAACGTATATAACATGTACATATCATGAACAAGTCAACATTGTATTGACAGGCTGGATTAGTACAAGCATGGCCAAGACAAACGTTCTAATATATGCCTATTTTACTCTCTTGTTACTCTTAAAGGTAGCAAGCTTACTTTACTTTGTTATACTGTGGTGTAGTTTATATTATAGTGCCTAATGGTAATCACTAATCAGTCTTGATATAGCCGCTACCTTTCAGGCAAAAAGATTGTACATGTATCTCTAACTTTTTCTCCAGGAAACACAATGGTTGAATCATTTTTAGGTTGGTTATAATGACTTTCTCCCATGTTTGATAAGGCGTATATAATCTGATAATGAGTTCTGTTTCCCGATCTCAAGATGGAAAAAAAATGAGGGACCATCAAGGGGTTATAATACCACCTCTCAAAATCTCACAGATATTCTACTTTATTTAATATACCACCCTAATGGAACCCTATCGCCACTGCAGGTATCCAAAAATGGTTGTGTGTGACCAAGTACCAACAGTTAATTTCCCCATGTCTGGTTATCATCAGCAAATAATAAAGAATAACATTTCTCCTTTCTTTTAATTTCTTTGTGACTACTCTGATTAATCACTTTATCCCTTATCTTGTTATTTTTATTTAAAACCATATACTCTCATACACCAGCTATATATCTTTGCTACATTATTATAGTAATAGGACTTACTCTATTTGGAGAAATACTGGTTTTTCCTTTTATTTGTTACAAATGATATAATACTGTTGACTCACTTCTACATTTATTTAGTTGTTATACTGTTATAAAACTATTCATAAAGTATAAATAACATGAAATTGAATTAGACAGGACATTCTTTAGTTACTTTAAACCCATATCATTAAAAATGTGAAATAATATATTCTGGAAAAGTGTCTTAATATAATTAATGCCCTACATACTAATTTATTATGAAATAAATTCAACGTTTTACTGATAGTATGATGAAATGAAATAAAATACATATTTCGCAAGAGGGGTTGGAGGATTAACTAGTATTTTTAAGGGCATATATTTTACCTCAATGCTTAGGCTAGTAACTTATTATAGTCTGATCAAATTCATTGCATCTAAAAGTAATAATCAAGTTTTAAAACGCTTTAAATTGCTTAGAGCCAAATTTTAAAACAAATTTCTGGTTGGTTACATATTTTGTGTTGATTTTGTATCACAAACAAAATATTTAGTGTTCTATATTTTATTGGGACTTTTTTTATAAAGGCATTTTACATCTTATATATCCAGGCCAGTATTGTTTATATTCGTTAAAACTTAATCCCCTTAAATTGAAATCATAACTAGATGTTTTAAATCATTATCAAAAGTTAGATTAAGGTTAAAAACAACCTGTGTAAGTAAAGGGATGTTACCTGAACTGTGGCACACCCTGAGCCAGTGGGATAGTTACCTGAACTGTAGCGCACCCTGCGCCAGTAGGATAGTTACCAGAACTGTAGCGCACCCTGAGCCAGTAGGATAGTTACGTGAACTGTAGCGCACCCTGCGCCAGTAGGATAGTTACCAGAACTGTAGCGCACCCTGAGCCAGTAGGATAGTTAGTTACCTGAACTGTAGCCCACCCTGCTTCAGTAGGATAGTTAGCTGAACTGTAGCGCACCCTGCACCAGTAGGATAGTTACCTGAACTGTAGCGCACCCTGCGCCAGTTGCATACACGAACACCTTGGTGGGCAGGCTGGGAAGCTGCAGGACTTGCACAGGAGTGTCATCACGCATCTCTAGGGTGTCTGTTAGTTCCATGCCAGACGTCGCTAGGGACACAGTCAGGGCTCGATGGCGGTCCTTTGCCAGGGCACCAAACATTGCAAACCCTTTCACAGCTGTGTACAGCAGCTGAAAAACATGTTGGACACATAATACATTCATTTTTATTTACACGTCAACATTTTTTAAATAAAAACAAGGAAAGTCATCTTTGACTTTTTGATAATGAAAATGCAAAACTTTTAGAGTGTATACATTTTGGATGTAATTTTTTGTTATATTTTTTCTTGTACTAAACTCACTATCATCTACAAGTCTTTATAAATTTCACCTGACCTAACATCTACCTATATCATTTTAATAGTGGTAGTCTTACAATGCCATTTTTTTTGTTCTTTCCATGCCACCCAGCATTCACTTTCAACTCAACTCCCACAATACAAAGGAAAGGGACAACAATTGGTAGAAAATGCCACCAAAGTACAGGAGATGTAGGCTACTCTATTTACTGCAACTATGATGCATATTATTACTCAAGTCATGAATTAGGGCTACCAATCCATAGTGTAGGCCTAAATAGTCTATATACAATTAAATTAATTTAATCTCACAACGTAGATTTCTAGACTCTTATGGTAAGGAAAAGGATGAATAACTATTTTATGTCAAGGTCAATGACAATTATTATTTTACTTGTACTCCCAAGAACATTATCTGGGAAGAATCCAATATAAAGGATCACATCTATTATGATCTATTCTTTACTTGGTAATTATAATAGAACAGAACAGTCAACCATTATGATTGTGACCTATTGATGTTAATTAAAATTCTTCTTTGGACAATCTACCTACATTCTTAAACATTATAACCTGGCACCACCAACCATTCTTAAACTCAATAATATTGTTTGCAATAGCATCAGCAAGCTGAGGAATGATTTTACCAAAGGCTATACACAAAAACGGTTGGTGTAAATGTTAAAACATACAAAATAATGTGTGTGTAACCCGAACGGATAGTAAAATACGTTGATGATGATAATAATAATAACAATAACAACACAGCATAAACAACAACAGTGAATACTTTATGTTTTGTGTAAGCAACTCCATATCAAGTAGTCAAGAAATTAGTAGATAATTTGGATTAGTAGCAAATAACAATTTCATTGATGATAATTAAGTCAAATAAAGTACCGGTATATTAAAGTTTACAATATATAAAAGCATGAAGACAATCTGATGAAAGAGAATTGTTTGAAAATGATGATTAAAAGTAGATTACAAGTAACAATTTAAAATATAAATATGAAGTTAAAAGTGTATTGATCAATCTTAGATTAATGAATAAGTTTGAAAATGAAAAGTTATTAATAAATAACAATTAATAAAATTGTAATATTTTTTTCAAAATATTAAGAGAATTAGAATTTTATAAAAGTGTAGCTACACTTAGAATTAAATGTTATAGGATTGAATAAAGGAGTCTTTTATATAACATAGAATATACTAGGTTTTTTGTATCCTATACCAGTTATAAGTGTTTGAAAATAACATAATATAATAAGTGTTTATGTTTAAAATGACAATACCAAAGTTTACAAAACATAAAAAGCATTAGGAAATTATGATGAGAAAGCAATAATTTGAAATTAATGCTTTAAAGTAGATAACAAGTACCATTTAAAATGTAAAGTATAAAGTTATGATTTTATGAACAGTCTAAGTTGTTGAATAAGTTTGAAGAATAAAAGTTACTAATAGGACTAAAATGAATAACAAATAATGCAAATTTATTATCCACTCTTGCAATCTGTAGTCATCCTGACCATAATCTACTTCTAACCTTCATGGTTTGCTTGCTAGTTTACATTTATATTTCAGTATTAATTTATAATCTATTCTTTTTTCAAATCTCCTTTAAATCATTGGTTTCCGAATCTTATTTTTGCCTTCTCTTAATCTTTTTTATACATTGGTTTTTCTCAGACTGGACGATGGTGTGAAACACTGAAATATGTCGTCTTTATAAGACATATGATGACATTCGTCTATAAAACTAAAGAGACGGAATCAACTAAAACCTCAGATAAGGAACAAAAATATTGTGTTTTCAATTCTTTTACTTTGTTAATTACAACCTAGTATAACAAATTATCTTCAAAACTTATATTTAATACAAATATATTAAAACTATCCTATATTATAATTCAACATTATACAACAGACTCCTTTATTGAAACTCAAAACATTTAATCTAAGAGAAACTAGGCCTACACATTTGTTACATTATATTATAATAAAAATTGTTTCCAGATAATACATTTAAATTATTTGTTATTTATTATTGACTTATTTTTCAAATCTATTCATTAACTTATAAATGTTACTTAGTATCTACTTTTAATCATTAATTTCAAATTATTGCTTTCTCATTATACTGGTAAATTATTATTATTATTATTATTATTATTATTATTATTAGCACCACGTCTTACTACCCGTTCGGGCTATACGCATACTGTCTTGAAAGTTTTGGCCAAAATAAATCAAATATCTCTCCAGTAGCAGCATAGAGTTTAGTCAACAAATCTTGAATATCTTTCAAGGTGTCCTGGGATTTTGTCAGAACTTTATCTCTTTGTTTAAATAATTTTGACAAAATTCCAGGACATCCTTAACAGATATTCAAGATATGTTGATATTTGCATGTGTAGAAAACTAAACGCTATATTTTTACTGGTGAAATTGTTGGGACTTGAGTAATTCCATCCACTCAATAGAGCATTTTAGTAGATGAGCCTTGACCTGCAAGAAGATGGGCAGTGCCTTCTAAATGTTCTTTAATGTCTTCTTTGACTTTTGTTTTATTATTATCTATGATGTATATATGATCTGTACTATTGTTTACAAGAATGAACAAATAATCATGAACATCTTTGCTTTGTGTTTTAAATATGTACAAGATATGGAAACCATTAACTGATGTCATAAATACCTTTTACAACAGAAATATTTAATTTATTTTGGCCAAACAAATGTAATGCTATGTAAAATGTAAAAATAATTGCACTCCCTTCTGCCACACCTTAATGCTATTTATGTATTGTAAAATTTAATATTCTCATTTTATACATAAACACATAATACTTTCTGTCATTTTCAAACACTTATAACTGGTATAAGATAAAAAAAAACTATATTATTAATTCCACATTATACAAAATACCGGTACTTCTTTTTTCAATTCTATAACACTTTATTTATGTGTAATTACGATTTTGTTAAATTCTAATTCTTTTAATAGTTTTTTTCAAAATATTACAATTGCATTAATTGTTATCTTTAATAACATTTCATTTTCAAACCTATTCATCAACCTAAGATTGGGAAAAAATAAATAAAAATAATAATAACTTAATATTATTTTATATTTTAAAATGTTACTTGTGATATACTTTTAATTATAATTTAATTAAATTTTAATTTTAATTATAATTATAATTTTCAAACAAAACTCTTTCATCAGATTGTTTTCATGCTTTTATGTATTTTAAATTATTATAACAGGTTAGTAATAAATTAAATAACAAGATATAGATTGAATTTGATATAATTTCACAGCACATTAATCCCAACAGTACAAAAAGGAACAAGAGAAAAACAAGATGGTGGTTATTACATTTTAAAAAGAAAAACAGTGCTACCACACATAAACAAAAACTTATACCTTAACATACAATAATGATCTTAATGCCTACACTTCATATATGGTAAATGGACCGTTTTTGTAATCACCCCTCCTCAATTTATCATTACACAATTTCATCGATACAGTTCACTCATTCCTAGATTTCTTCTATGTCTGACAAAAGGCTCAATTGTTAATCCTTTGGTGAGTACATTGGCCTCCTGGTCTCTAGATGGAATATATCTGATAGCAATTACCTTGTTTTCACATAGATCCTTCACAAACTTATACTTAACATCTATGTGTTTAAGTTGTTTTTGCTCCCAGTTCCCTAAGAAGCACATCAAGATTGATTATCCTCAAACATGGTCACAGGTTTACTAACCCTAATGTTTAGTTCTCCAAATAACTGCATGAGCAAGAGAAGCTCTGAGGTAGCTGTCGCCAAAGCACAAATTCAAACTCTGTTGTGGATAGTGAAAGAGTGGGTTGTTTCCAGGTTTCCCAGCAAATAACATCTCCATGCATTTCAAATATATTGCCTGTTATAGACTTCCTATCAGGCCGATTTGCAAAATCTGCATTGACATACCAACAGAGAGTGACACTGCAATTTCCTATGAATCACAATCCCCAACTTAAAGTTCCCTTCAGGTACCTCAGAACTCTCTTCAGACCCACCCATTGCACTTCAGTTGCACTTGATTGAAAACTAATTGTAGACATTTACAGCTGCACAGATATTTGGTCTGGTGGTTAAGCATCCATACATAGGACTGCCAATTAATTCCCTATTAGGTTTTACACCAATAATGTAATCATCTGTGACATCTTGATTTGGTTGCAACTCGAGGTTTTTGCACTGGTTTACAATGCTTCATCTGAAATTTGGCCAATAATTTTGTCAAATAGCTAGCCTGATTCAAATACATTGTCTGACCTCTCTGTTCTATCTTTAAGCCCAAAAAATACTTTAAGTCTCGCATCTTAAATTCAGTCATGAATTTCTTTTTTAGTTCTTCAAGCTTATCCATAGAACTACTAGCAATCGGAAAGTCATCAAAATAAAGTAGAAGATACACAACATTCCTATCTTACCGATACACATACAGACAATTAACAGCCTGACATTGTTTGAAACCAAGGGACTTCAATTACACATCACATCTGGAATTACATTCTTTTGGTGATTGTTTTAAGCCATATATTGTTTTCTTTAACCTGAGAACCATTCCTTCTGCGACATTTACTCCCTCAGGTGGATACATAAAAATTTCTTCCTTTAAAACCCCATGCAAAGAAGCATTTTCAACATGCAAATGATTGATGTGTAATCCATTATGGTTAGCTAGACACAACAGAGCTCCTACAGTAGTAAACTTAGCAACAGGAGCATAACTATCATTGTAGTCAAATCCTTTCGATTGTGCACACCCCTCAACTACTAGCCTTGCTTTGTATATATCTAAATTTCTATCTTGATTCTGTTTCAATGTAAACACCTATCTCTTATTTATAATTTATTTCCTTCTGGTTTTCTTACCTCTTCCCATGTCTCACATTCCAATAATGAGTTTATTTCCTCATTAACTTCTCTCATCAAGCAATCTTTGTCACTCCTATCTTCCAACCCTGCCATACTTTGTGGCACCCCTTCACATAATGAAATTGCATTCATTGCAATATTTACATCCTCTTCTTAGGACATATTAACCAACCCTTCTGGTTTCCCCTGCTCCTCTGGTTCTTTCATTGAATCCACATATCCACCCCTGACTACTAAAAATGTTAAATCTTCTCTTTCCTCAACCTTTCCATCTCTAGATCCTCTCTTTAATTTGCCCACAACATAATCCCCTAAATACTCAGGAGCCTTCCTAACCCTTTGTCTACTGTATTATTCATCTTCCTGTCTTTGTTCCTTAAAACTTAATTCCAAGAAACCTTTTTCCCTCCTGAATCTATGTTCCTCTTTCTTCTACATATGATTCTTCAGTTTCTACATTTTTACGTTCATGATCCCACATCTCTTGCTCAAACTAGTTTCTAGTCTCATCAAACTTGACACTGCTTGCCATAATAGTTTTTCTCAATTCTAAACACCAGAGCCTATATCCATTATCGCAATACCATAGCCATTTGCCATTTCTCTCATTTTTTAATTTGTGAGCATATGTTATGCACCCAAATACCCTTAGTTTTCCTAAATTAGGCTTACTTTCATACCACAATTCAGCTGATAGTTTCCCATTTTGTAATGCTACAGTGGTACTCCTATTTATAAGGTATACAGCACTCAAACACGCTTCAAGCCAAAAGTATTTCTCAACTTAGAACCTAGCAACATACAATGTGCCTTGTCCAGAATAATGCGATTCATACACTTTGCCACACCATTTTGTTCAGGGACTCTTGGCTAATACTTTATTCCTTTTTCTACAAATAAATCGTTTACATCCTTATTAACAAATTCTCGCCCTTTATCACATCTAAAGCTACAAATTTTTTTGAAAAATCTAGCAGTAGCCATAGCGTCAAACAATTTTATATAGTACAATACTTTATTTTTTTGGTTTAAGACCAAATGCTACAGTAAGATGAGTATAGTCAGCAATAAGGTTAGAATATAATTGTTTCCATCATAGGTACTACAACTTGACAAACTCTAATATTCTTTATTTGACTTAATTATCATTAGTAAAATTATTTGTTACTTATATCAAATTATCAACTAGTTTTTTTACTACTTGATGTGGAGTTGTTTACACAAAACACCAAATTATTATTATTATTTTAATATTTAAAGTTTTTTTCTGAGATAATTAATCTTAAATTTCTCCCTACCAACAAAACCACAAATATTATTAAAACATATATTATTTTATTCCCCTTAATCCATTTTCCCTATGAGTTAAAGAAAAAATACATCAGGCTTGTATCATGGGGAGGGTTTATAGAGTGCATGGAAGAATCATGCAAGGACATTAGAATCATCAAGCTATGAGGAGGTAAGGAATTGTATTTTTTAACTATCATTCATCTTGAGAGAATATTATGTTAAAGAGTATTGTATTCATGTTCTGTAAGAGAGAAGGATAGACTTATAAAGAGGATTGTAGTACTATTTCTTATACTAGCCTTTCATTTGATAAAATTAACCTTGATGAGTTATGATTTTCATTTTGAGATACCTTTAACCATGGGATAGTATATCAAATATATAAAAAAGAAAAAATTCTAAGTGAAAGATCTGATATAAGGAAATAATAGTGACAACACCTTATCACACTGAGTCCTAACACGATCTAACCAAGTAAGTAATAGTATACCTAGCACACACCATTGATACTATCAGGGGATTGGGCATGGACCACGGAACAATGGAGGGGTGGAGTCGAAAACAATAGGTTATGTTATCCACATTTATATACTACTTAGTTAACTATAAAGTAATAAAAAGTGTTATATATACTAAAAATAATGATAATGTAGTTAGTCTCAAAGAAAATTCAGAAGTGTATACTACCTCTGAATGCCGATCGAGAAGATGAGATCGATAAAATAAATACCGAGCCACCGGTTCTGCGGATTTTAGATCTCCCAACATGGAGTAGGTCATTAGTGTGAATAAAGATGCCTTGTAGTCACCAACACTCGCTGCAACAAAACAACATAAAGAGTATCATAAAATGTATCTTCAGTTTATTTTCACCAAAACTAGATTCAACATAGCACAGAGTAGGTCTCCAAAGGGTTCAAGGATTGTATGTTATTATCTTGTCAGGATATATGACTGGATGGGTGGTTACACAAATAAAGTATTCAGAGAAGGAGTTAGGAAAGTATGGTGATGAAAGGGTAAATAAGAATGGTAATGAGTTAGTAAGTCTCTGTTTGGAAAAATAATTATTTGTCTCAAACACATGGTTCGAGCACAAAGAAACTCACGTGTATGCTTTTTAGAGAGGTGATTCGAGACCGATGATCGATTTTGTGGTGTATGATGAGGGACTAAGAAGTTAAGTAAAGAATATTAGGGCTGTGCTTTGAGCTGCACATGGAACGGATCATTTCCTAGTGATCACAGTAGTTGAATTAGGTAGATTTTTTTATTAATCAACTAAGAATGAAAGTGTAAAATTGGCTGGATTAAAATGTGATAGTGAAATATTGCTGGATGAAAAATTAACTTAATAAGAGCATGAATGGACTATCTAAATAAAAGCCAACAATATAAAAAATGCTTGTAACAGAATAAAAAAAAGTCTATAGTTGAGTGCGCAAAAGATATGTGTGGCTCTGTGGTGGTGAAAAACTAAAAAGAAATGCATGTTGGAATGAACAGACGAAAGAAGATTTGAGATAAAGTAAAGAATCGTGCAAACGAATGATTACTGTTAAAAGATAAATAGAATATAATAAGGTGTGTGATGTACAAAAAGAGAAAAATATTAATGCAAAGAAAGTATTAAAGGAGAGTAGTAAACAAATGTTATTTAAAGACTGAGAAAGAATGCAGAATGATTTTAAAGGAAATAAGGTGTTCTAGATGTGTGTAAAGAGAACAAAACAAGGAGTGCAAAGAAATACCTATGGCATTCAAAATGAACGTGGTGAGATTATCTGGGACGAAAACAATATAAGATAATGATGGAGTTTTTTGAGTAATTGTATGGTGAAAACATAGATAAAGCAGCAGAAAATAGCGAAAATGTTGTAATTAGCAAAATAATTAATGAGACTGAAGTGTTAAAGACTATGAAAGTTTTAAAGAATGACAAAGCTGTGGGCATAAATGGGATCACAAGTGAAATGCTTAAGTGTGGGGGCATGATAATACTTGCCAGATTGTGTAAGTTGCCCAATGTTTGTGCTGGAATATAGAATGTTCCTAATGTCTGAAAGAATGCTGTAAGTGTTATTTTATACAAAGTCGAAGGCAGTAAGAGTGAATGTAAGTACCTATTTTAGGTCATTTAGTTTGTTGAGTCTTCTTGGCAAAGATTTTATGAGCGTTTAAATTGATAAGGTGCATGAAAAAACGTTGAACCAGATTTGGAGAATGCAATGTGGTTTCATACCAGCTAGAGGTTGCATGGACCAGATACTTGCATTGCAACAAATGATTTACAAGTGTATGGCAGTAAGGAAGAAAGTTTATTGTGCATTTGTTGATATGGAGAAAGTGAACAATTATGTGAATAGAAGTATATTATGTAATGTTTTTAGAGAGTATGGTGTGGATGCTTGGCTAGTAAATGCAATTATGGTCGTGTGAAATGGAAGCAACTTCATTAAATCTTTTGAATATGGTAAGAGGCAGAATTGATCTTGGTATATATGTCTCCAAAACTATGGGGATAGTTTTTGATAAGGAAGAATCAGGAAATGATTGGCAGCTTAGTATAAATGTAAAACTGTTAGAATAAGTTATAGATTTAGAGTATCTGAACAAATTGTTTTTTAAAACTACAAGCATTGATCGCAGCGAAGGAGAGGCTTCTCGGAGACTATTTGGATGTACAGTATGTGTATTGCAAAAAATTAAGTGGTATAGAAAGAGACAAAAATGGTAGGATATAAAAATGTGTTGATGTGTTGTGTGTTATGGATGCGAAGTGTGGTTTTGTCAGGAGAAACACAACAGCAAGGTGAATAAATTTATTGCAATTGTGTGGTGGTAGTTACTTTGTTCACTTTTTTTAATATATAAAAATAATATACTAAAATAGCATATTACTTGAAGATTCTGTCTGCTATTTTCAATATTTTTTTTCTTTTTGATATCATGATTCTACAAGAGCTATGAAGTGTGTTGAATATAATTTTATCAAATTAACAGGTTTTTTCAATGAAAATGAAATTTTAACCATCTTTTCTGACTTTTTAAATTCATTACCATTTATTTGGATGAATTTATGCAAAATTGATAAAAAAAATTAATCTTATTAAGGTGAGAGGGGCAAGAGAGAATGGAGATAGAGGTAAACAATTTATTAGAGCTACAGTTTTTACACTTTTCTTCAAATATGAGTAACTATCCCCTTGCACTATTTGTTAAATAGGTACTTATGCTTAGTAATAATTTCATATATATATATATTCTATTTTTAGCTGCTTCAGACAAGTCTAACAAAATAAGTTTTTTACGACCCATTCCATTTGATTTTCTTAAGACATTACTATAAATAATATTGTGTGATTAATATATAACTATTTTACTATGATTTAATATTAACTTGGCTTCTCCTTTAAACTTACTCTGAGGTGTTGAACACATTCTTCTTCCCTTGTAAAATAATCGTTTATCTCCCCAAACCCTGTTGTATCACAGCTCTACAGTCTATAGCCTTGTATTGGTTGTGGGTGTTTGGAGGTTATATTATGATTGTGTATGTGAGTTTCTACCTCTATTTGTAACATTTAATCTCACTCATTATGGGCTCCTTGCGACGCCTCCCTGAGCCCTCCTCGTACAACCAATCAGTGGCATCTTTATTGGTCGACTCCCTCCAACCAAAATCACCCTCCTCGTTGGTGGAATAGTTCTGCAAGCGGTCAAGTGCAGCGCTAGTTAGGTCACTCTTGGCCAGCACCAGAGCGAAGGTGAGCAGGGCTAGTGAGCACGGTGACGTCACTCGAAACAGACTACGCTCCAAGAAGTATCGCGCCCTTAGCATTACTTCCGAGTCAACCTGAAGTAAACAATAAGTGATAAAAACATCACAGGGACTGAGAGATATCGCCTTCATACAAGAAACACGCTGGGGGTTCCGGATCTCTTTATTCTATTTGTCATATATGTATGTATAGTATGCATCTCGAGAGTTGGCTGTATCCTCAACAGTTCCACCGTCATCTACAGTGGCATAGCTAACATTATGAAATAGGGGAACTTTAAATGTTTGTTACAAAGGTCTCACCTATTATATATTGTATTAGTATTAGCTCTAGCTGATGATTTAGCTTGTCACTGATTTGTGTTCACATGACGCGTCTGATTTATATTGACAACACTAAAGCTGATATACTTATCAGCTCTTGTTCCATTTTTAAACTTATACCAAAACAAAATTTCCTTTAAATAATTTGAGCATGCATATCACACAAAACATTGTCTTCAGAGTCAAAATTAAAAGTAAATACTAATAATTTTTAGAAGGGTTAAAAGTACCCAAAGGGGAAACCACTATATTATTGATAAAAATACAATGATTAAAAAATATATGAAATATTATTTAATCTGTCTCAAATGAATGTGTACTATTTGTACATGAAATAGTTCTTACTGAAGGCCTATGTGGATAAACATTTTAAAGTCGGGTATTAGATCATTTAATGTACAAGCCTGATTATCTTTAGTATACATCTTTCTCTATTAATAACATCCCCCCTCCAAAACTTCCCGAAGCCATCTTTGTGCCACAATTTTGACACGAGTTAAAAACACAACTCTGCCAAATATAACAAGATAATAAAATCATTTGTTAAAATATTGCATATAAATTTATTAAACTACCATTTTTAAGTGAAGATATGAATTTAATATTGTTTATGATAATTATAACTGTTTGTTTATTAGAATAATATTATGAGTAATACTGATTTATTGATACACAAGCCCCGAATCTCACAATTTACAATTTTACAATTCTATTGTGTCAAAACATGTTTAAAATATCATGCTTGTTTAGGCCTAACCTCATAACCAACAGTATGAGTGCCCAATAGTGTGGCGCACGAATACATTTATTAAAGCCCTTCTTTGTGCCAGTGTAGTTGGCGTCATGTAACACTCATGTCGAACTTTTACCGTGTGCGTTCTGTTAAATAAGAACAGTGCGTTCCAAACTTCAAACTAAGTGTTTAATAGGTTATGGGCCCAGACACCCAACAATTGCGTAAATATCCACGTAATATTTCGTAAAAAGTGTCCGTCGGGTAATTCACAAATCCGTTTTGTGAATTCACGTTCGCGTTAGGAAGCAACGTGGTTCGCCATTTATTTATCGTTAGGTTCGCGCGATCAGCAAACATCGTGTGTTTGAGGTTATATAATCCGCGAGACCAAAATAGAAATAATGGCCGAAAAGTTTGACGTAGCACACGTAAATAAGTTCGACGGTAATAATTATCACCAATGGAAATTTCAAATGAAATGTGCCCTAAGGGCAAAAGGAGTCTTTGATGTTGCAAAAGGCGCCATAGAAAAGCCGGCAATAGACAAAGTGAAGGAACTAGAAAAGTGGAACAAAGACGACGCAATTGCTATGTTTACACTCACTACAGCTATGGAACTATCACAGATCACATTAGTTGAAAATTGTGATTCGTCCAAAGAAATGCTAGAGAAATTAGACTCTATCTTTGAGCAGAAATCAGAAATGAACAAAATGCTAGTCCACGAACGCTTTCATCAGTACAAGATGGACGCCAACGACTCCATTGCTCAGCATATTGCCAAGATAGAAAATCTCGCGCGACATGTGAGAGAGACTGGTGAAACACTCAGTAATGTTACTATAATGACCAAAATTCTTGGTAGTCTACCTCCCAAATTTAGAAACTTCAGACAAGCTTGGCTTTCACTAGACGAGGCTAGACAGACAATCCCAAATATGACGGCACGCCTGTTGGATGAAGAGGCTAGTCTCACATCAACTGAACAATCGGAAAGTGCATTTTTATCTTCAACAAATTTGAAAAGCGATTTTAAAAGTTCTAATAATTCTCAAAAGTCCAATCAAAAACAAAGGAATAGATCAGGAAAACCAAGGGTAACTTGCTATAATTGCCAAAGAAAAGGACATTACGCAAGTGACTGTCGTGCACCTAAGAAACCCCGAGAAAACGGACAGCAAAACACTCACAGTGACCGTTCTCAACAGGGTCATTTTTCAGCATTCAGTGCAGAGCAGCAGGATATTATACTAAAGTCAGCAATCGCCACCGAAGATAATTGGACATTGGACAGCGGTGCTTCTGCACATATGACTAATCGTCGTGATTATTTTTCTAAATTTGAAGAGACTGTAGACAATACGAGTGTCGTGCTTGGAAACAACCAAGGTCTTTCTGTGAAGGGAAGAGGAAGCATTAAAATAAAGAAATTTATCAGAGGTAATTGGTATGACTCCATCATCACAAATGTGTTGTATATTCCTGAACTAAGAAAAAGTCTTTTCTCTGAAGGTGTGATAACTGAAAAAGGGATGAAGATCCTTAAGGAAGATAGATATGCAGAAATTTACGAAAACGGGGAGCTAGTAGCAAGCGCGGTCCGTGAAACCAACAATCTGTATCGAATGTTATTCCGCACAGTGATCCCACATCAAGAAGTAGGCCTAAATTTCACCGCAAGTGGAAGTCTAAAATTGTGGCACGAGAGACTCGGACACATAAATAAGAGAACTCTGCGTGAAATGGTCACCAAAGGCTTGGTCGAAGGTGTAAATATTAATGACCTTGAAGATTTCTTCTGTGAGTCGTGTCAGTATGGTAAACAGCACAGGTTACCATTTTCGCCCTCAAAGCATGCCAAGGCCAAACCAGGCGAACTCATTTACAGTGACGTGTGTGGTCCAATGTCAACACCATCAGTTCAGGGTGCTAAATATTTTGTATTATTTAAGGATGACTGTTCAGGCTATCGTGTTGTATTTTTCATTAAGCACAAAGCGGATGTTGTTGTGTGTTTCAAAGATTTTGCAAACATGATAAAGAATAAATATGAATATTCTATTAAGACCCTACATACTGACAATGGGACAGAATACTGTAATCAGGAAATGAAAGAGTATATGTCAAAACATGGAATTGAGTTTGAAACAACGGCACCTTATACTCCTGAGCAAAATGGTAGAGCCGAACGTGACATGAGAACCATAATGGAAAGTGCACGTTCAATGTTATATGCAAAGGATATGCCAACATATTTATGGGCAGAGGCAGTAAACACAGCTGTTTATATTCTAAACAGGACTCCAACCTCTCAAGCACCAAACTCGACACCCTATGAAATATGGAGTGGAAAAAGGCCTGTAATGTCACATTTAAGAATCTTTGGAAGTGAGGCATACATGCATGTACCAAAGGAACTGCGAAACAAACTGGCGCCAAAGAGCAAGAAACTCATCCTTGTGGGATATGATAGAAACTCAACCAACTATCGTTTGCTGGATCAAAGTACACAGAAAATTACAGTCTCAAGAAATGTGATTTTCAATGAAAATTCAAGTAGTTTCATTCCTAAAAGAAACACTGTAGTCCCAGTAGTGATAGAAAACACACATTCTGTTCAAAGAATTCAGCAGGAGGACGCAGGCCCTCAACATTCCGAACAGAACGACGAAGAACCCAGGCACATTAAAGCAAATTACGAGCTGCGACCAAGAGATGTCATCAGGCCTCCCAAACGCTATGAAGCTAACCTAGTGGAAATAGATGTACCTCAGACCTATGAGGAAGCAATGAAGAGTCCTGATGCAGGGCAGTGGACTGAAGCAATCAAAGAAGAACTGGAAGCGCTGGAAAAGAACAACACTTGGGTGCTAGTATCACTACCTCCTGGTAAAAATCCAATAGGTTCAAAATGGGTTTTCAAAGTAAAACGCACCGGAGACGGAAACATTTCACGATATAAATCAAGACTGTGCGCTAAAGGTTTTGCACAGAAAGAAGGGGTCGACTATAATGACACATACTCTCCCACAACACGGTATGACTCTATACGAGTCCTACTCGCTATCGCAGCTCAACAAAACTATGAGATAATGCAGTTTGATGTGAAAACAGCATTTTTATATGGTGAACTCAAAGAAGATATCTACATGCTTCCACCAGATGGAATCAATATAGACCAAAACCTTGTCTGCAAATTAAGAAAGTCACTATATGGCCTCAAACAATCATCGCGTTGCTGGAACGAAAAGTTTGATGGTTTCCTGAAAATGTTTGGATTCTGCCAAAGTACTGCAGATAAATGTGTTTATCGAGGGGATTTCAATAAATCGAAGGTTCTGCTTGCGTTATATGTTGATGACGGGCTGATCATGGCTGATAACAAAATGGCACTACAACTCGTACTCGATAAACTGAAGACAACCTTCGAAGTCACAATCGGTGAACCAAATTACTTTGTGGGTCTGGAAATAAAACGAAATAATGTGAACGGATCAATATTTCTACATCAGGCCAACTATATCAAACAAATAATCAAGAGATTCAATCTTGAAGACTCCAAGCCAATCAGTGTGCCTGCTGATCCACACACTCACTTGAGTTCAAACATAGGGGAAAATGAAGAAATAAAAGTACCCTATCGAGAAGCTGTTGGCAGCTTAATGTTTGCTGCAATAGTTAGTCGGCCAGACATTATGTACGCAGTTGGAAACGTGAGTAGATATTTGGCAAACTATGGACCAAGTCATTGGAATGCAGTCAAACGCATCTTAAAATATCTAAAAGACACATCCAGCTATGGCATTGAATTCACAAGGAGTGAGAATCCACCCCCATTAATTGGCTTCTCGGACTCTGACTTCGCAAACGATTTGGACACCCGACGCTCCACAACTGGATACCTCTTTCAATTGAGTAATGGTCCTATAACATGGGCTAGTCAACGTCAACAAACCGTTTCCCTTTCCACTACCGAAGCTGAGTACATTGCTGCATCAACTGCGGCCAAAGAAGTCATCTGGCTTAGACGTCTTCTACTTGACATTGGGGAAACAGTGGGAGAGGCCACAGTTCTAGCGGTTGATAATCAGAGTGCAATGCGCCTTGTGCGAAACCCAGAGTTCCACAAGAGAACCAAACACATAGACATACGTTACCACTTCATACGTGAGAAATATGAGAACGGTGAGATTGACATCAAGCATGTACCCTCTGAAGACCAGTTAGCAGATATACTAACCAAACCTCTTCCACGTGATCGTTTTCAGACACTCCGCGGTGCAATTGGAATGACAAGACTTGAGAGCTGATAAATGCTTTTCATTGACATTGATATGTATATAAAGCTGTTTATCATTTTTGTTTTGTTTTTGAAGCTAATTAGTAACTATACTTAAATAAGCCATATTTCTAACCATTTGCAAGACTGTAAACAAGCATTCATTTAGTGGGAGTGTCAAAACATGTTTAAAATATCATGCTTGTTTAGGCCTAACCTCATAACCAACAGTATGAGTGCCCAATAGTGTGGCGCACGAATACATTTATTAAAGCCCTTCTTTGTGCCAGTGTAGTTGGCGTCATGTAACACTCATGTCGAACTTTTACCGTGTGCGTTCTGTTAAATAAGAACAGTGCGTTCCAAACTTCAAACTAAGTGTTTAATATATTGAGAATAGATTCTTCTAGAGGTTAAAAGCAGAACCCCTGAGAGTAGGGATAGAGGGGGTGGTAATCTGAAAGGAGTGATGTCAACCAGAAATAATAATAATAAGAAGAAAAACAAATTGCTACAAATTGATGTGAGTCTCATTATTGAAAAAGAAAGAAATAATAATATCTCCAAGCAAAAAGCATTTATGTAAGTTTTATCACTTTGGGAGTAATTTTTAAATCTTTGAACAACTGTCCCATAGAGGGTTTGCAGGGAGACTTAGTATCATAGTACACCCTGATATCATGCACCCGGTCAGCTACACTAGGGAAATGAGGAGTGAGGAAGTTTCCTGTTGCTATCCTCACTAACCCAGAAGGTACCTGTGCACATCAGACCGCCAATCCCACCAAAATGTATACATCAAATGATCCTATAAGCGATACCTTTACTCCAGTCATCAATCATTGAGTGGCATCCAAACCTCTGTTTTAAAATGTTGAACATTGCAATTTCCATGCTTCACTTTGTTTATTACGAAATTTTTTAAACCAAGGATCAAAGCTTTTAATTAAATTTAATGTATATTCATAACTATAGAAAACTTTAATTTACAATTTCTATGTATTGGGGGTAGTATATAATTATACAATTTTACTTCTAAAATTTAATACATACCTCATTCTCTAGTCCAACTTGAAGCAAAGTCGTTAAAGTTTCAGCAGTGATCTCCACATTTTGATGCAGTGTTTCCAACTTGAAACTGTTCTTGTTATTGGCAGTTATATCTTGAAATGTAGTGTCATTAGGGAGGGGTGAGAAGCTTCCGTCATCTGACTGTCGTTGTTGGATCCAGCGTTTGATTCCCACCATTAGTTCAGGATCCACACTCAAATACGATTGAACTTTCGATAAAAGTTCCAGAATAGTCACTGTGTCCCTAGAATCATAAATTACAAATTAATATTTGATGGTCCTTTTTGTGTATTTTGATAGTATGGTTCTGAAAAACCTAAAGGCACCAAAAGAAATGGAAATAACCAACAAGAACCAGTGAGCAATTTCGGTCAATAATCGTCAAGTGAGTACCAGTTAGTGAGTGAGTACATAATTATAATACTAGTTCGTGTTCAAAAAAAGATCAGATGGATGGCGGCACATCAAAGAAAATACTTGTTTGTGCTAGTTTAGTGTGGACAGTAGGGTGGTTCTAAAAAATCGATGTTGGATTTTTTTGGGGGGCACCCCCCTAAAATGTTTCATTTTGTTAGATTTTAAGATTGCCCAAGTTTGAGCACAATTGGAAGATGTTAACCCGTGCCACTGGGGCCTCAAAGTTTTGAAAATCTCGATTTTTTGGCAGTTTGGCGACTTCGGCGACCCATATCTCTGGAACGGCTAAAGCTATTTGCCCGTGTCATACATCAAATTAAAGGCCATACTGTTTTTAACATTTTATATTCTACACAATAAATACGCAACTAGTACTGAAACCGAAAAAATAGAGCCAATGTCCATAAAAACGTGACTAGGTACCCCTGAGAGCGAAGATGCGTTATTTGTATTATTATTGCTTATTATGGACAAATACTTGTACTTTGGAATCCCATTTAATTTAAATATGTTTGCTATGGTATACCGTTAATTTTAGACCCACAACAATGTTTTTTTTTATGTCAGGTATGTATCTACTTTTTCCTCATACTGTATCACTGGCGACCCCAAGCAGGTAAAACCAAACAAGTTTAAAAATGTATTGGGTTACCCTACTACCTATTGTTATATTTTAAGTAGAAGTCCAGGGGTTCAGAGTCTGTTATTAAAAAAAGAAAAGGATAGCTAGGTGGTTCTTGCTTTTATGATTTTGTTTCTTGGTCAGTTGAAAAGTATTCGCTGAACAGTGAAAGTCGTATTTTGTTCTACGTTCGTGTGATCGAGTTTAAAAAAAACCACTAAATATTAACTACAAAAGACATTTTTATTTTAATTAGGTCGGTACCTACTAACACGTACTCTTTGTTTTAGTTAGTGTCATTTTGTGTCATTTATTCTTTCTTCTAGTGAACATTTTTATTTCTCGTAAAAGTGATGGCTTCTACATCTGGCATGAGAAGTAGAGGTAGAGACAAAATTTTTCTAATTGACTATCCAGCTCATCAGATAACTGGATGTAAGCTGCCCTCCAATCGACAAGTTCTAGCTACTATGTTCTACAATTTGCGTACTGTGAAGTTAAATGTGAGAGACTCTGCCACAACTACTGTTGACGAGGTTTCCGTTTTTTGGACAAAAGCTCGAATTCCTACAAAACAAAAGAAAAATGTCATAGTAAAGCTGGAAAAACTGTACGATGATTGGAGAAAAATGCAAAAGTACAAGGATAGAAAAACGGAAAGTGCAAGAAATGCTGTAAAAGAGTTTACCCTAAAGTTGGATGATCTCTTTGATATTGCCCACCAAGATGCCCTGACGATGATGACTTCAGAAGAAGACAAGGGGTTTCTGTTGAAACAAAGACAGAAAGGAAGACCAGGCTCCATGCTCGGAGTTGACCTGAAGTTGGCTAAAGCTGAAGAAAGACTACTACAGAAACAACGGAAGGTCTTGGACAAACAACTTGAAGCGGGAAATTTGGGTAAGCATTTAAAAAAAATATTTTCCTTGTAGCGAAACTTTATAAGATCTAGATCACTAGCTGAAATTTCCATCAATATTAACTTTATACTTATTGTCTCATCTCATTGTTCACAGAGACGGTGGAGCTCACGGACGACGAGACAACAGAAGAGTCAGAAGGACGTGAAACGCCGTATGAGGAGCTCGAGATGAACGTAGAATCTGAAGGACCATCTGCCCCCAAGAGAATCAAGCGTGGCTTCAAAGAGGTCCTAACCATGAAATTGTCATTGTTGCTGGACCGCTGTAAGGTGTCCGATAGGAACGCTACTCGTATCATTTTGGCTACAGTAGAAGCTCTCGGAGAGGATCCCAAAGAATATAAGATCTCCAGAAGCGTTATCCGTGAACAGCGGAGAATAAACCGTGAAAAATACACGGAACAAATTCAAGACAGACTTAAGATACCCCAAAACGAGGCTGTTTGCGTGCACTGGGATGGAAAACTACTACCAGGTATCCTCAAAACAGAGCAGAAAGAACGGGTTGCTGTTCTGGTATCACATGGGACTAAAGAACAACTCCTGGGCGTTCCTGAAACTGACAGTAGCTCAGGGGCGGAACAAGCCCTAGCAGTGTACGAATGTCTAGAGGAATGGGGTCTCGCCAGCTCGGTCGTGGCTATGTGCTTCGATACAACAGCATCAAATACTGGGAGACTCAATGGAGCGTGCAATCTCCTGGAGCAGATGTTAGGTCGAGAGCTCCTGTACCTAGCGTGCCGACACCACGTTTTAGAAGTCTTGTTGAGAGCTGTTTTTGACTGCAAGTTTGGAAGCACATCGGGACCTCAACCAGACATATTCAAGAGATTTCAAAAAGAATGGTCGGCGATTGATAAATCCAAGTTCGATGTAGGCGAGAATGTTTTGAAACTACTGCCCAAAGAAGAAGTAGAGAATATCAAAGAAGAACTGCAAAGAAAACTAATGGAATGCCAGCCAAGAGACGACTACAAAGAGCTGTTACAGTTGGCATTGATATATCTTGGCCATCTTGACGGAAAAGATGTGCGCTTCAGGTCTCCAGGTCCAGTACACCATGCCCGGTGGATGGCAAAAGCTATTTACTGTCTGAAAATACAACTCTTCCGTGACCAGTTTAAGCTGACTTCCCAAGAACAAGAGGCCCTAGAAGCACTTTGTGTTTTCATCGTTCGAGTCTACTGTAAAGCCTGGTTTAACGCCCCCAGAGCGTGTTTAGCACCAAAACAAGACCTAGAACTCATTGAAAATCTATTGAAATACGAAAGCATTGACAAAAAAATATCAGAAAAAGGAATTAACAAAATGATAAATCACCTGTGGTATCTTAGTCCTGAACTTGTTGCCCTGGCATTGTTTGACCCGACAGTGCAAAACACCGTAAAGAGCCAAATGGCGACAAAAATCTTAACAAATCAAGCAGAAGAAAATGAGAAGTGCTCCAGAAATATGCGACCCAAACTAAAAAAAGAACAACTGCCGAAATTCCTAGAAAAAGGTCTCCCAGCCCTAATTACAAGTGAGACTTACCTGTTGTTCAAGAGAGTAAACATTAACACCGAATTTCTGGAAAAAGATCCTGCAACTTGGCCGCAGAACATCAACTACCAGGAGGGGCAAAGGATGGTAAACAACTTGAAAGTTGTGAACGACATGGCAGAGCGAGGAGTCAAGCTCATCACAGATTACAACCAATTACTTACAAAGGACGAGCAACAAAAACAATACGTTCTCCAAGTAGTCAGCAGATGCCGTCAGCTGTATCCAGATAGCTCCAAAACCACATTATGTCAGTCCCTTGAATAAATTTAAATAAGAATAAAATGAAAAAGACATTTATTATACTTGATTTTTTAAATACATAATTGTTTTCATTCCAAAAATTGATAATATAGGAAGGAAAATGGGTTTTTTTCACAATAGGTTCCATCTTCGCTCTAAGGGGTACCTAGTCACGTTTTTAAGGACATTGGCTTCATTATCTCGAATTCAGTACTACTTACGTATTTCTTATTGCATATAAAATATTATAAACAGTATCGCCTTCAATTTGATGTATGACAAGGGCAAATATATTAAACCGTTCTAGAGATATGGGTCGGCAAAGTCGCCAAACTGCCAAAAAATCGAGATTTTCAAAACTTTGAGGCCCCAGTGGCACGTGTTAACATCTTTCAATCGTGCTCAAACTTTGGCAATCCTAAAATCTGATAGAAAGAAACATTTTAGGGGGGTGCCCCCAAAAAAATTCTGACATTTTTTTTACCCTATGAGATAAAACCACCCTAGTGAACAGTGATTATTGTTTTGTTGAAATTCTTCTGGTGCAGTCAAGTTAAGATTTTTATTTAAATAAAATTGAGTTATTATTAATTTATATTGACATTCTGTAAAAATGTCTAAAGATTCCACAGTTTTCTTCTAATGTCAAGTCCCTTAATAAACAACTTCCAATGTATACTTATCTGTTTTTAAACATAGTTGCTTTCCACACTTAGCCTTTTCTTCTAATAAGCCATGATAAGCCATGAACTGTACATTGTACAACCTAAATATATTTATATAGTTTCTGAACTACATGATATATATTATTTCTTGCTTATAGCTCCAAAACTATTGGTTTAGTAAAAATATATTTAAAATAAAATATATTTTTCTTGATAGTCCCACAACTTTACAATAATAGGTTATTTATATTCTCATATAGTTTCAGAAATATAATCAAAATTGGAAATTTCACGGGACAATGAGAGTTAACATTTTGTGTGAAATGTTAATCGCTTGAGCGAATTTCAAGAAAGTCAATTTTTTCTCTTTTTGCCCTTATGTAATAATAGTCTACACATAATTGCCATGGTCTTTCTATTTGTTGTACTATAGTAATAACATAAGAGTTGAGTAGGGAGACTTTGTGTAATTTGTAGCCAGAGAGAAATATTTTATCTACTGTCGTGCAAGAATCAGGGTTTCCATGGGGATTAAACAAAGAATAAAAAGTAGGAAATTCGCTGGGAAAATCAAATTTTCGTTGGGAGCTACTATTTCCGCTGACATCCTGGACCCTTAAATTTAAAAAGAATGTTCTCTTATAAAAATAGGTTCAGTAATTTTTTCTTAAGTTACTGTTACCGAAATCAAGTTTATCAATATATATATATATATATATACATATATACACACATATATACATATATATACATACATACATATATATATATATATATATATAAGATAAGCTGCTAAACATATATTTAATTTAAACCTTATTAGACTTATAAAATTAAATTTCTCCTTACTAAAACCAAAGTTTGAATTTACGAAAGGGCCCCTTTTTTTAAAATGGGACTACACATTTCTCAATTGTCACAATGACAAAGGTTTATCTTTATTTTCCAATCTCGTGGCTTCCCAGTGTAGCTGTTACGCAATGTTGAACTGACCTATGACTGCCCTGTGTGCGGTGGTCCCCGAAGGAGAAGTCTGGCTTCATGAAGGTGAGTAGCACCTGGAGTTCCTTCTTGAGGGACAGCACCACCTGATCCTGGCTCACGCTGCTGTTATCAAGGTCACGCTGGTGTTGAAGGGGCAGGAATGGCGTGAACATGGAGATAGACGCCGTGAGACTACAGCAATGGTACCAACAGTAAAACAAGGCGTGAGAGATCCACCCAAGGGAGGGGTCAGTACAAAGTTCACATAATAGTTTGATATAATAAAACATGTCCATAATAATGTACCCATACCAGGGCTTAATAAATTGTTTATTTTAGGAGCTATCGTATTGAAATATTATCTAAACTTTGGTAGTCTATTTAAAACAAACATGTTTTGAGTGTTGTTATAAATTTCCGAGAACCTTCTTAATAAAGATACAAAATTAACGAATCTATTATGGTTTTTAATGAAACTAATATTTTATGGACACCCTCTAGGTCTACACATGTATATATGTGTGCGGAGGGGGGATAGAGGTTGGAGAAAAGGTGTTGTTTTTCCTGTCTCATAATAATCATTTTGTGCTATAATTTTGCGCATAATTAACATTAATTTCGCTAGAGGAATACGGATAAAGAAGTTGGAATTTTAAAGAAATTTACTCATAACTTCAATGAGGGAGAGAGGGGAAACAAATAAGAAAAAAACAACAACTCAGTACTCCTGATCGTGATTTGAATCTTAATTTCTCAGTTATTTGTAATCTATTTTACCGCGTTTTCAAATGATGAGCTCAACAATTCCCCAGTCTTTATCGATGACACTTTAAATAATTCTACCACCTAAGAATTTGATAATTCTTATCAACTAATATAAGACAGTACTAAAAATAAAGTAAAATATTATAAATTTTGATTTCTAAAAAAAGTTTGTATTCAACAGTTCTTTCCTGCTAGAATCCAAATTTAAAAAACATTGTAGGTAATTGTTATTCAACTAGGAAGTAGTTTCATGGTTCCTATTTTCATCGGTGCAGATTTTTTTTGCATCGCATTTTACTACCCAACTAGGTTATACACCTATGTACTATTTAAGATAATGGGTCGGGAGAGGAAACTTGGTTTTAGAATAAATGTACCCACATTTGTGTGGAGAGTAGCAGTGAGAAAACATTAAAGAAAATTCACCTTCCATACACCCGATTGAATTCGATCTATGATCTTCCAGTCATCAACCGTCTCTTATAATCGAGAGTAGCGCCTAAGACCATGTGACCACAACGTATTCTCGTGTCTCCTACCTGGTGCTCTCTCCTAAGCCATGTCTGTGACGTAACAAGGCTGCAGTTTGGGAGGTAGAAGGCAAGGAGAGACCTCCAGAAACGGTGAGGGTCCCCTGTTCAGTCCCTGGAACCACTGATCGTGGCACATTCAAGTGTAACACCTGGGAGAACCCTGCTTCGTTGTTGTATCTCCACACCCTGACAAACACAACACACTATATAGAGCCTGGTTATATCTCCACACCCTGACACACACAACACACTATATAGAGCCTGGTTATATCTCCACACCCTGACACACACAACACACTATAGAGAGCCTGGTTATATCTCCACACTCTGACACACACAACACACTATATAGATCCTGGTTATATCTCCACACCCTGACACACACAACACACTATATAGATCCTGGTTATATATCCACACCCTGACACACGCAACACACTATATAGAGCCTGGTTATATCTCCACACCCTGACACAAAAAACACTATATAGGGCCTGGCTATATCTCCACACCCTGACACACATAACACACTATATAGATCCTGGTTATATCTCCACACCCTGACACACAACACATTATATTGAGCCTGGTTATATCTCCACACCCTGACACACACAACACACTATATAGAGCCTGGTTATATCTCCACACCCTGACACAAACAACACACTATATAGAGCCTGGTTATATATCCACACCCTGACACACACAACACACTATATAGAGCCTGGTTATATCTCCACACCCTGACACACACAACAACACTATATAGAGCCTGGTTATATCTCCACACCCTGACACACACAACACACTATATTGAGTTGGTTATATCTCCACACCCTGACACACACAACACACTATATAGGGCCTGGTTATATCTCCACACCCTGACACACACAACACACTATATTGAGCCTGGTTATATCTCCACACCCTGACACACAACACACTATATTGAGCCTGATTATATCTCCACATTATATTGAGCCAGAAGTGGAGATCACCATTATTTAATTGGCTATTAAATCCATGACTTTAAACTGGCATTATTTATACATTCTGTAACACCGTGACATAATTTGAAATGTAAAAAATATCTAAATTAAATTATAAAACACATTAACTATAATTATGATTAATTGTAGTAAATGTAAATTACTTTTAAGAATTGTCCATTGTAAACTGATAGTCTAAATAGATGTTTACCGTTGTTTTTCACTCCTCTATGTTAACTTAAATTTTAAAATTTCAATTTTCAAACATTCATGACATTTAATTACATACAGTTTAATTCAGAATTCCCTACTATAGAAAGTGGTCTTTATTCCAGTGTTTTTAATTAATATCATCCAGGAAGTTCGCATTTAAAATTACATTATTTACCATAGTTGGAATGTCCCAATCATTATTAATTTAGCCTTGCAAAATAGACCTATGGTTTGTTTTTCTGCGATCCAGAGTCCTAAATGCCATAATTAAATGGCTTTATTTCTGGTACCATGGAATATGTCGTGTAGAAATGGATAGTTTGCGATACATAATTAATTATACATTTATAATGGCCCAGGTTATTGAAATTCAAGAACTCAATTGTAAGATAAACATAAAATTATATTTATATTTAGTAATATATCTACACTACATTTTACTATCAGACTGAGAAGTTATTATTTTAATAATCATACTCTCAAGGTAGACATGAGAAAGGTACAATTTAGTAGGAATGTACATACATTTGAGTTGGAGGGTGATTGAGGAGTAGTTTTCTAAAATTCAGCCATCTATGAACCCAGCAAGGGTTTCAATCACCAATATCTCTATCACAGGCAAACCAGACTTGATGAACTTGCCGTTTAGTTGGTGTACTCAACCATGACCATTGAAGTCACTCCTAGATATAGTGTGTGATGCATGGTCACCTGAACTCGGCTGTGAGCCCCCAGCCGGAAGCGAATCCCAGGTGCTGTATCTTCATCTTCTTGTCGATCCTCCACTCGATCAGGGTATCGTTGTGGAACTGTGGTCCTCTCCCCACGGCCACCACCCCCTTGTCCCAGCTCAACCAGAAGGTTCTGAATATGTCCCCAGACAGGAGTTGAGGCGTATCTTTGCTCTTCAGGTGGACGCCGAAACCTTAGGACACCAATAACATATGATCATCCTCAACGTCTTGAATCCAGCCATTTAAACTACTAACTGTTCCACTTGTAACCTTCGGGGACTGGTGCTGTTGCATTTTCGTAAAAGTTTACTTTTAATTAAAGGTAATTAATTAGGTCGAACCCCCTCCAAGTATTCTTCAACTATTTAATGCTGCGTAGCATGATGTCATCAAACATCCAAAAAGTGTATTTCAGATATATGGTAGTTTTGTCTGGTGGCGTGCAGGAAAGTTGTAAATACACAACGATGCCAGTCGTGGTGTCATACGTCTGGCTCATTGCCACATTATGTTTACATTGAATAGTTCGTGAAAGTTTTATTACGTGTCTGAAAGTTGTGTCAGGTTGTTTAGTTTGCTGTAGTTATTATTCACGTGCGGTCGCTATTATACATAAAATACAGATTGAAGGACGGAACCCAAGGAACAAAAGTCCTTGTAACATTTTAACAATACTTTCTCTTTTTATTTAAATAAATTTAACAAAAATACAATATCATCAACATATTTATAAATTATATTGTTTAAATGATGATATTATGTTTGAAGGTGTGTTTTTTAATTACTATTTAGAGCATTAGACGATGTTGCATGGATGCAACGGTGCCAGTCGTCATATTATATGTAATAACGCCAGTCCCCGAAAGTTAAGGCAACAGTGGAAAAAGGGGGAGATTAACATTACACACTTTTTTTTGGGACATCAACCTTTATATCTCAAATCCCACGAGGTCCACAGCAAATAATTATTTCTCAAATATTTTAAATATTTCACAAACCTCTTTTAACTATTAATCTAAAGTGCCTTAGAAAAGTTTGATTGTCTAACAGATGGCAGCACTAGCTCTATTTGAGCTAAAATTGGACTTTTTTTTTTAATCTGTGCCATATAAATGTACCAAATATGCTAATATGTTAAGGCTGAGAAATGTTTTGTTAAGAGGAATTGTACCCTCATTTCTTCTGAGGAAGAGTGTAAACCCTTTTGGAAAATCCATTCCCAGATAATCTTATAAGTATTCGATACCTGATCTCCCCGTCATCGCCCCTCCAACCTAATGTGAGCCTGACATCTGAGGACATTCGACCACCAAAGGGAGATTACGGCAAAGCTAAGTTCTACACCTTATACCCATCTATCCTTTACTAATTCGATGGGTAAGGCACAGTGAAAGTTACAGTGGCTGAATGGTAAATAGTTTGGTGAGAAACCTAAACCTACTCGTCACAGGCAAACCAGCCTGGACGAACGAAGCCTCTCATTTGGTCCACGTGACCCCCGGTGTGGCGATTCACTCCATCTACAACCTAATTTATTTTATTAGAGATAATGGGCGTATTTTAAAAATAACACTAATAGGCGAAACGCTTTTATAAATTTACCATATAAATATAAATAAACTTATATGTATTTTATATATTTATATAACATATATGATATATAATAAATGAATTTAAAAAAATGCTGACTATATATGTATATATTTAAATATATACAGGCCACACACACGTGTGTGTTTGTGAACATATGTGGAGTCTCGCCGTGCTTTCCCCGGCCTATATATATAATATATAAATAAAATGCTGGCTATATATGTATATATTTAAACACATACACACGTGTGTGTTTTTGAACATAGGTGGAGTTTCACCGTGCTTTCCCGGGCCTATATATATTTATATAAAATATATGATATATAATATATAAATTTAAAAAATGCTGACTATATATGTATATATTTAAATATATAAAGGCCATACACATGTGTGTGTTTGTGAACATATGTGGAGTCTCACCGTGCTTTCCCCGGCCTATCCACGTGATCGTGTTGTCGAGGTCCCCCAGAACCACCTGGTACATCTGTTCCGAGGTGTACTGGAGGTCAGACAGGACTATATGAGCCCCATGGCTCACCTTCACCTCGAACACCACCCCAGCTCGGTTCCTGGGGGCAGGCACGAACTCGTACCTGAACTCCTCAGAGGTGGAGATTACCATTTTCTCTGAAGGGCACAGAGAACACACAACGGCATGCTACTGTCATGTACAGTTTTACATTTTGTAGGTTTACAATATTGGCGCTAGAAGTAAAATGTAATTTTAAACACCACCTAGTTACACATAGATATACATTTGTGCACTTTATATAAAGCGTTGCGTATTTTAAATAATAATGAGAAATTATTAAATCATTATGTGTTATTAGTATTTCCTATATCTTAATACAAGTGTATCGTGCTTCATCCTGCGAATTTTATTAATGTCATTTGGAGTGTAAGGATGTACTGCTGTAGGTCCAGCGACCACATACAGGCCATATGTAGGTCCGGCAACCACATACAGGCCATATGTAGGTCCAGCAACCACATACAGGCCATATGTAGGTCCGGCGACCACATACAGGCCATATGTAGGTCCGGCGACCACCATACAGGCCATATTTAGGTCCGGCGACCACCATACAAACCATATTTAGGTCCAGAGACCACCGTGCAGGCCATATGTAGGTCCAGCGACCACCATACAGGCCATATGTAGGTCCAGAGACCACCGTGCAGGCCATATGTAGGTCCAGCGACCATCATACAGGCAATATGTAGGTCCGGCGACCACCATACAGGCCATATGTAGGTCCAGCGACCACCATACAAACCATATTTAGGTCCAGAGACCACCGTGCAGGCCATATGTAGGTCCAGCGACCATCATACAGGCCATATGTAGTTCCGGCAACCACCATAAAGACCATATGTAGGTCCGGCAACCACCATAAAGGCCATATGTAGGTCCGGCAACCACCATAAAGGCCATATGTAGGTCCGGCAACCACCATAAAGGCCATATGTAGGTCCGGCAACCACCATAAAGGCCATATGTAGATGTATTAAGCTACGTCCAGCTGCGACAATAAAGTCAGTCAGTGGTTTACAATAATGTAACGACAAACTTCGCCTCTTTTGTTTTCCAGCTGTTACCTTGAACGTCCATTATGTAGGAGAATGGGAAAATAATGATGACAATATCGAATGGTTTATTTTTATTTTAGCTGATGGAGCTATAAGTTTGGCCCTGAGCGCAGACAGGACCAGGACCACAACCTTCAGAATAAAATGGTTGCTCTCATTGGGAGGGTTTGAGTATTTAAACGCGAGTATTCGCTACATACGGTCCCAAGTGACAGCAACAATATCATGGAGACGTTTTTAAAGACAGTTCCCTTAAAGTATGGTTTTACTTGAAAACAAACAAAAATTAGTTTCTAAATTACCTTCTATTGTCGATAAACAATCTTTCATAAAGCTTGGTTTAGATAGCGGCCCCATCACCTTCCCATGAACCAACTCTCCAACCAGCCTACTCAGACCGAAAATAACAAAGAAAATGAGAATAAGATGGTCATTTTTTTGTGTCCAAGTTAAATGTGTGAAAAGGTTCGTCCATTGAAAGAGGGTGAAATGGTAAGTTGGGGATGGGTGGTATTGCTGACTCCTGAACTATCGTATTGCACCACCACTCCTTTAAAACGAATGACTTGGAAGTGCTGTTGTCACTGAGAAGTGCAACGAGCACTCCCCAGTGTCCAATGACTCGACCTAGCTCAAGGAGCGCGGCGAATCTCCGCTAAGGCACTGTAACTTGTCAATCCTTGGTCGCAGCTCATGTGGAGGTAAAACTATACGTCTCCTCATCGAAACGCAGCTCAGGTGGAGGTAAAACTATACGTCTCCTCTTCAGAACGCAGCTCAGGTGGAGGTAAAACTATACGTCTCCTCATCGGAACGCAGCTCAGGTGGAGGTAAAACTATACGTCTCCTCATCGGAACGCAGCTCAGGTGGAGGTAAAACTATACGTCTCCTCATCGGAACGCAGCTCAGGTGGAGGTAAAACTATACGTCTCCTCATCGGAACGCAGCTCAGGTGGAGGTAAAACTATACGTCTCCTCATCGGAACGCAGCTCAGGTGGAGGTAAAACTATACGTCTCCTCATCGGAACGCAGCTCAGGTGGAGGTAAAACTATACGTCTCCTCATCGGAACGCAGCTCAGGTGGAGGTAAAACTATACGTCTCCTCATCGGAACGCAGCTCAGGTGGAGGTAAAACTATACGTCTCCTCATCGGAACGCAGCTCAGGTGGAGGTAAAACTATACGTCTCCTCATCGGAACGCAGCTCAGGTGGAGGTAAAACTATACGTCTCCTCATCGGAACGCAGCTCAGGTGGAGGTAAAACTATACGTCTCCTCATCGGAACGCAGCTCAGGTGGAGGTAAAACTATACGTCTCCTCATCGGAACGCAGCTCAGGTGGAGGTAAAACTATACGTCTCCTCATCGGAACGCAGCTCAGGTGGAGGTAAAACTATACGTCTCCTCATCGGAACGCAGCTCAGGTGGAGGTAAAACTATACGTCTCCTCATCGGAACGCAGCTCAGGTGGAGGTAAAACTATACGTCTCCTCATCGGAACGCAGCTCAGGTGGAGGTAAAACTATACATCTCCTCATCGGAACGCAGCTCAGGTGGAGGTAAAACTATACATCTCCTCATCGGAACGCAGCTCAGGTGGAGGTAAAACTATACGTCTCCTCATCGGAACGCAGCTCAGGTGGAGGTAAAACTATACGTCTCCTCATCGGAACGCAGCTCAGGTGGAGGTAAAACTATACATCTCCTCATCGGAACGCAGCTCAGGTGGAGGTAAAACTATACATCTCCTCATCGGAACGCAGCTCAGGTGGAGGTAAAACTATACGTCTCCTCATCGGAACGCAGCTCAGGTGGAGGTAAAACTATACGTCTCCTCATCGGAACGCAGCTCTGGTGGAGGTAAAACTATACGTCTCCTCATCGGAACGCAGCTCAGGTGGAGGTAAAACTATACATCTCCTCATCGAAACGCTGCTCAGGTGGAGGTAAAACTATACATCTCCTCATCGAAACGCTGCTCAGGTGGAGGTAAAACTATACGTCTCCTCATCGGAACGCAGCTTAGGTGGAGGTAAAACTATACGTCTCCTCATCGGAACGCAGCTCAGGTGGAGGTAAAACTATACATCTCCTCATCGGAACGCTGCTCAGATGGAGGTAAAACTATACGTCTCCTCATCAATACGTAGCCCAGGTGGAGGTAAAACTATACGTCTCCTCATCGGAACGCAGCCCTTGCACTAAATGTAAATACAATGATAACCACTATATCTCTATTTAGACTTAATACAGATTTAATTCTCTCTTAAATAGTTTAAAATAAGTAAACGTTGTGCAGGCTTATTCAATATATTGCCATAAAAATATGATAATAGCCTGGAATTATCTCGCGAAGTATTATAAAATAAATGCACGTTATCATATCAAGGCTATAAATTAAAAAGTAATATCATATGCGATGAACATGGCTGAGCTCTTTCAGATTATTGTATCCCAGCCTTCATGTCTACCTATAAATCTATTATCTAAATATTAAGGGGTAGGTTTGCTGATCTCGGCATCTTTTTTAAAGAAAGTATAACCTCAAGTTTGAAACAATTCAATAGGATGACCTTAACATGCAAGTTTTCTTTTCCTTAAATCATTATTTATTTGAAATATTTAACGCGCATGTTCTTAACCGAATAATTATATCAGCACACGACTTATAATTTAGCTTAAATCTAAAACAAAAAACAAGCAACCCCCTGAAAGAGTAAACCCCGTTTTTACCTATGGTAGTTTTAACGGACATTCCGAGAATCGAACTCTGGACCCTTATCTTAGTAATCAAACACGCTACTGACTGATCTAAAATGTCGAACGATACGTGCTAGTCGAAAACGTAAACCAAAGTTAAACGATAGCCTTTAACAGCACCTGACACTGAAGCAATAAATCTAGGATGTTTAAGCAGACATACATTTGCTTATGATAAACAAAATATATAGTAAAAAATAAATTTATTCGTGAATTATATTTTGAGAAGGACCTTAAGGCCCTTTTATCCTGGTGTTTCGTGACGCGTGACACAAGTCATGGGTGTTTGCCTTTATACAAGCAGCATATGCCGCGCGTCATGAAAAGGGTGAGAGGAAATGAACAGAGACCAGGGTTGCCAATATCTTCTATTCCATCACTCGGGATGGGCCCGTTTAATAGTTGCCATTTCAGGAACAAATAAAGCGGTAGACCATAAATAGCCAACCACAAAATAAGAAACACACTACTGCTATAGAAGTACACTGATACTAGTACTGAGATACACTGATGTTCCAACACACGGGACGTAGAGGTTGGTCGCCCTGCAGTCTCACACAACATGGCGACACGAAACACACTACTGCTATAGAAGTACACTGATACTAGCACTGAGATACACTGATGTTCCAACACACGGGGCGTAGAGGTTGGTCACCCTGCAGTCTCACCAACACGGCGACACGAAACACACTACTGCTATAGAAGTACACTGATACTAGTACTGAGATACACTGATGTTCCAACACACGGGGCGTAGAGGTTGGTCACCCTGCAGTCTCACCATCACGGCGACACGAAAGTTGACACCTGTAGATAATGCCTCATTGGTTTGAATATAATATATCTTGGATCGTCACGCGTCATTTTTGAGGCAGTGATCTCTAGGTTACGACGACACACTTCTCAGATCGCGACGACAAGAATGACGCGCGGCAGTGTATAAAAGCACTCATTGTCTTCTGTGTATTTAGAGAACTCGCGTCACGTGACGCCTGTATAAAAGGGCCCTAAGCCAATAGTGCACAATGTTGACGAGTATTCTCTTACCACTCACTTGTTTTTACTGCGTAGCCTATCTTTTGTTGTATTATTTTAAATAAAGTTGACCCACCACGGTGGTGTAGTTAGTTAACGCGCCAGTCGTGTTGAGCTAGACCACCGGGGACGGGGAGCTCGAGGTTTGAATCTCGATCGGGTTAATTGGGGTGGTTTTTCCTAAATTGTTTTCCACTCTCCCTCCACGTAAATGCGGATTCACTTCCTATAAATTCAACCTTCCCAATTCCTAATCCATTGGTGTAATTATACTTAAGCGTATAACCCGAACGGGTAGTAAGACACGGAGCTAAGTAAATAAAATAAATACAAAAATGACTACAACAAATACACCCATCATCTTCTAGTTTTACATTATTTATTATTTTCATTAATTGATAATTGCGAGCAGTTACGTGGAGACTAAGCGTAAACATCGCTCAGGGAGGTACAGGGGGGGGGGG